>VSMD01096734.1:0-181107 GCA_008750895.1 Mirza zaza
CTTTTACTGCAAACATTAGCATCTTTCTCTTTCTAACGACCTATATCCTAAGAAGATTTGGGAGAAAGTCCTTTGAAGTGGATCCATTTAAATATTCACTTTCCCCTTTCTTCCTTCTCCAGACAGAAAGTTTAGAAACAGAGGGATGTTCCCTGTTACATTTCCCATTCTGACATAACTTCAGCAGCAGGCAGTTGTCCACTGTTGTATGGATTGGATCTTCCTCAGAGTGAGGGGAAATAGGGCACCATTGTGTTTGGATTACTCATAATACTCAGCACATATATGCTCAACTATTCAGCGTCAAGGCAGGTGGTGCACTGAGGATGCAGAACAAGAGTGGGCATGATGTCAGGGGTTGCACAGCCCCTTGTCTTCCTTCTCGAATAAGTAACATGACAGTAACAATAGCTACTGCTTATTAAGCACCCACAGTGGGCTAGGTTCTTTGTTGCAAACTTTGCACATATTATCTCTTGTACTCACATCAATTCTGCAAATTAGGTTTGTGGTCCCTATTTCCTGATGCTAAAACTGAGATCATAACTAGGTCAATTCATAGACTAAGGTCACAGAGCTTGTGAAGATAAGAGCTGAAATATAAATCACAGCTAAGGGGGTCCAAAGCCCCTATTCTTATCACCAACCACTTCTTGCTACTTTTATTCCTTAACCTGCCCATGAAAACCTTATGTGGCTTGGAAACAGCCCTTCAATTGGAATGCTCTAAGCATATGTTTACGTGGGGAAAGATATATTTCTCCACTGCCTATAGCACATAAAGCCCTCACTCTGCTGGACTGGAAATGCTGCCATTTGGGGGAAGAGATAATCAATATTTTACCAAATGCAGTTAACATGCTTGAACGTGCTTTAGAGGAGCCAATTCTAGGCTTCATTATCACATACAAATGGAAACAAATTAGGGGGCTGGCAATGCATGATGAAAAAAAAACCAATCTGTTTTGACAAGCACCTCTAAGAATCTGAGGTCTTAGGACACCCGGTTCCCGGAGTGGGGTCCCCTCAGAGTCTGCAGAGGAAAATCACACCATCTGAGCAGTAAGTAAAGGGACTAAAGCTCAATCTACATGTACAGACTTTCAGGGTCATCAGTAGCCTCCCACAGCAACCTGGTCAGGAATATACATTGTATTTATAAGGCATTTTCTTTTAGGTGAATTCGTTGTTTTCGCTGGCCCATAAAACCTAGAAAAACTAGTCATGGGATAAAGTAAATATTTAGGGAGGATATGGGAGCTCAAGAAGAAGGCACTCTAGTTTCTATTTAAATAACTACAATTAAGCTATTGCTAAATAATCGCTTCCTATATTAACAGATGCTTTATGAAGTATTTTAGATACCTCATTTCATTTTATTATCAGAAGAACTTTATGAAGCATACGTTAGCTTCACTGCAAAAGGATGGGTTCAGTCTCTCATTTGAACTTACACAGTGAGAAAAGGATTTAATTCTAACCAAGATCTACCTGCCCCAAGGATCCAGAAAGTGTTCACTAATCCCAGGTTGCCTCCCATATGTATGAGAAACCAAGTTAGAAGCTTGTTCACTCTCAAAAACATATACAAAAAAATAGTGTGTTTCTTCTGACAGCAAGTATCCAAAATTGAGGAAACATAAAAATAAATATTTTAACACAATAATATCTGCCATAATTTTCACAAGATTAAGAGCTCATGAGGCCCGGGAAAACTGTCCTATAAATCTAAGTCATTTAACCATTCCTAGGATAACAGACTGGTATTTTTAAAAAATTAATAGCCAGTAGAATGCTGTTTAAAATACCCTGATTTCAGAGAAAATGCAGTTCTCTTTATTGTCTTGTGATAACGATGCCCATGGCAGTCTTGTCATAGCTGCCCAGGCAAAGGTGACTGTTGAAAGAGGAGACCAAGGACCTCAGAAAGTGTGGCAGTCTCAACCAGAGAAAATTTCTTTGTTAAATAATCAAAGTCATTTGATTAAGTTCTCTCTCCCCATGATATCAACATTTTCAAGTTGAGGTTCAGGGTTGAGTTGTCTCAACACTAATTAGTTGGAAAACAGACTGTGATTAGAGAGCTCAGAAGTGGTAGGAGAGTAAGGCAGAAGAGGCTAGTGCTAAATTGGTTTCCTACAGAAAGGAATCTTTCTTTATGAGCCAGCTGTGATGCCCAGAGAGCTTCATATCTGATCTCTTCACACAGGAAACTTGAAAGAGAAACAGATGGGGGAACCAATTAAATCATTTACAATAGCCTTGGCTGTGGAGAGGCCACTATAACTCTCAATGCCAAAGTTGTCTAACCACAATTGAGCACACTCCTCTTCAAGCATGACTTTTTGTTTTTATCTTGTGTAAGACTAAGACTAAGAGTCATCAGACAGGCAGCTTTGCTCACTAACCATTTGAGATTATTAATGGATTTGAAAACACATCTTCTAACTCATCTTCTATATCACTGTTATGGTGATAATTTGAATGCACAAATGTGATCATGCTACTTTCCTATATAAAATTCAGTAATGATCCTTTATCTCTTACATGGTAAAATCTGAAACTATGGCGAATTCAACTCCTTATAGTTCGCTGAATTTCTGTGCTTGAAATGGTATGCCATGGAGTTCTACTCAGCCACAAAAAACAATGGTGATCTAGCACCTATTGTAATTATCCTGGATAGAGCTGGAGCCCATTCTGCTAAGTGAAGTATCACAGGAATGGAAAAACAAACACCACATGTATTCACCATCAAATTAGTATTAACTGACCAATGCTTATGTGCACATACAGTAGTAACATTCATCGAGTGTCGGGCAGGTGGGAGGGGGAATATTCACACCCAATAGATGTGGTGCAGATGGACATGCTTGAAGCTCTGACTTGGGTGTGGCAAAGGCAATATATGTAACCTAAACATCTGTACCCCATCATATTCTTAAATTAAAAAAAAAAGAATTACTTCCTGTCAGAAAAACTATTACTTCAGTTTTCAATTGAAATAAACATGTTAATATATGTTTTGAGAAATACTATAAGACTTAAAGAGAAATAAATTATCAAATGAATATTGTAAGACAAGTTAGGCCAAGATTAAAATGATGGCAATTAAATATAATTAGTTCATTTTTATAATGTCATAAATACACAATGATAAATTAATATGGTGTTCTAATTTATAATAATGCAAGGTTATGTGTAGGTATGATAATAAGTTATACACAAAGTAAGGAGTAAAACAATTTATTGGTAATCCGTAGTTTGGTAATTGGCATGGTAATTTTTTAGTAAGCTTAAGTGTTTGTGTGTGTACCAAACTCTGGTTTTTGGTTTAGGAGACAATTAAGATAGAGTCATGTACAAAAGTTAACAATAATTCCATTAATTTCATTAGACATTAGTATTGTATTTAAAGAGAAAGGCTAATGAAAGCTAATTATTTGGCAGCTAGCATATAATTAATTTTTTTAAAATAAGACATGGAAAATGTGATATTAAACATTTTATTAGATGAAATAAGAACTGACCATAGTTGGGATATAGAATTTATACCGTAATTTGAAAAATAGATTTTATTTTATTTTATTTTTTTGAGACAGAGTCTCACTCTGTTGCCCCAGCTAGAGTGCCATGGCATCAGCCTAGTTCACAGCAACCTCAAAATCCTAGGCTCAAGTGATCCTCTTGCCTCAGCCTCCCAAGAAGCTGGGACTACAGGCATGTACTACCATGCCCAGCTATTTTTCTATATATTTTTAGTTGGCCAATTAATTTCTTTCTATTTTTAGTAGAGACGGGGTCTCACTCTTGCTCAGGTTGGTTTTGAACTTCTGATCTTGAGCAATCCTCTTTCCTTGGCCTCCCAGAGTGCTAGGATTACAGGCATGGGCCACTGGGCCTGGCCAAAAATAGATTCTAGATATCTTAATAATATACATTGAATGAAAAAAATTATTTAAAAATTTTATTCAGGACATTTTTTTCTAGTATATTTTGAAAATTATAGCAATCGTAAGAAATATTGCAGTTACATTTGAAACAGTAACATTAGAAGTCTATTTAAAAAATGCTTTCTCTAGGCTTGTCTACCTGGAAAATGTTTGTGTAACCTTCAAATGTAGCTCAAACGCTTCTCTTTTGGAACACCTTCCCTTATGGCCCTAAAGAGATTTAGGTTCTTATTCCAAAAGGGGCTCGTAGAACCTTATAGCAATTATCATAGAGCACTGTCAATATATGCTTACTTTTCTATTTCCCCTAGTCTACTAAAAAATATTTGACAACAGACATGGTGTCTTTCATATTTTGGTAAAAATATACTAGGCATCTTAGTGCCTAGTGTAAAACCTAGAATAGAGAAAGTATTTAGAACAGGAATAGATGAAAAGGAGAAAAAAAACATGTATATCTTTGAATCCCATAGAATACTTCTCCATTAGACTATATGCTCTATTTCAGGAATGACATTTCTTATTAAATTTAGGTTCTTCTATGTTTGGGTAGCAACAGCAAAATGAGGATACACAAGTTTCCTAAAGGATTCTTCACTATAGCTAAAAATATTTGCCTTTACTACCCTATTCCCTTTAGCCACTGACCTTAGACTACCAAAGGAAGCTAAACTATCAGAGCTTAAAGGTACAAATAGGCTCAGATTTAGAGCAAGTTGAGTAATTGATGTTATTTCTGATGCTTATGTTGGAGCACAACAGAAGTTTTCTGGATGCGTTGGCTACTTCTCTTTTCTACCATCTTTCAATCTTATTCCTTCCCTCAAATCTGACCTGGTATATGGGACAAAGCCTATGGGACAGAGCCATTCTCTTCTTCTGGCTTAACCTTCTTACCCCACGCACTTTCAACTGAGAGGGGGCCTAGGCTGCAGCATGCTTGGAAAAGGCCCTGAGACTATAGCCAGAGCAGAAAGGGTTGACAATGATTAATAAGCTGGAGTCTGGAATTGGATATAAAGGCTAATTGTCTATATTAATCACAAATTCTATTAGTCCATAAACCTATGAATTTAAATTCATTAAATTATGAATTAATTTGATGCACATACGCTTAGCACCTAGTACGTGTCACAAAGTGCATGCTGGGTATGTAAAAACCGAAAACACAGTCCTTAGCCTAGTGGGTTCTGGTAGCTGCACAGAAGCTTATATGAGCCAGACCAGAGGCAAGAAGCTGAAATAAAATTAATTTGCCATCAGAATATCTCAGAGAAATATCAAGAGAGTAATACATTTTATAAGGTTATATCTCTAAAAACTGTCAGGAAGATCTTGCAGCAGTTAGATAAATTATTTCAAAAGGCATTCAGTGTTTATTGGTGCTTCTATGTTTCCTTTTTGCTTGACTCCAGTGGCTCCAGCCATCACAGATCTTTATCTACATAAAAAGATTTTCTTCCCATTGATTGACACTCTGTAGCAGATGAACACACAACAGAATATAATAAAGTAAAATAAAACAAAAGGGGAAAAAATAAAACACAGGCCACATGCATAATTCAGTAACCTCTAATTTAATTAGCAGCTTTGTTCTCCCCAGAAAGGGAAGAAATATAAAAATCCCAGCAAGAACTGTCAACAAAGTAACTTGACTGATTTTTTTCTTTTGTAATATACGTATATAAACATTTTTAGAATCCAAAATTACATTTAGTAATCACCGCATTTTAAATTTTCAAAGCATTTGACTATTCATTATATAATCAATTTCCGTAACATCTCTCTGCTCTGTTTATTTTTTGCTCCAACCTCTCCCTTCAGTGAGCTCATAGCTCCATGAAGGAATTATCCCACTATTCAGATTCCTATATAAAGGCAGAAGAAGTGGATTCCAAGATTGTTCCAAAGTGCAAATGCTATGAAAGTTTACCAGAAGGGAAGATGATTTGCATGTTGTTCTGGATTGAACTGTGTCCTCCCAAAATTCATATGTTGAAATCCTAGCCCCTACTAGCTCAGCATGTGACTTTACTTGGAAACAAATGGGATTTTTGCATAGGTAATTAGTTAAGATGAGGTCAATTGGGTGGGCTTTAATCCAATATGACTGTGTCCTTATAAGAAGGGAAAATTTGGACATAGACACACACAACCATATGAAAATGAGAGCAGAGAGCACAGTGATGCTTCTGTGCCTAAGATCACCAGAAAGCCATCAGAAGCTAGGAGAGAGGGATGCAACAGATTATTCCACACCACACACAGTCCTCAGAAGAAACCAACACTGCTCTCAGACTTTGATCTCAGACTTTTTTAGACTCCAGAACTGTGAGACAATATATTTCTGTTGTTCAAGCCCCCCAGTCTGTGGTGCTCTGTTTCCTAGCAGCCCTAGAAAACAATACAATAAAATGAAGCATACAATTTTTTGTTTCCCAATGAGTATAAAGGTTATGTTTATACCATACTGTAATCTACTAAGTATGCAACAGCATTATGTTTGAAAAAATGTGCATACCTTAATTAATAAATATTTTGCTATTAAACAATACTAATGATTGAGCCTTCAGCAAGTCCTAATGTGTTTGCTGGTGGAGGGTCTTGCTTCAATGTTGATGGCTGCCGACTGGTCAATGTGTGATTGCTGAGGGTTGGGGTGGATGTGGCAATTTCCTAATATAAGACAATGAAGTCTGCCACATCAATTGACTTCCTTTCATGAAAGATTTCTCTGTAATATAAGCTGCTGTTTGATAGCATTTCACCCACAGTAGAACTTCTTTCAAAATTAGAGTCAATCCTCTCAAACCCTGCTGCTGCTTTATCAACTCAGTTTACGGAATATTTTAAATCCTTTATTTTCATTTTAATAATGTTCACAACATCTTCAACAGGAGCAGAGACCATCTCAAGAAACCATTTTCTTTGCTCGTCTATAAGAAGCAACTCCTCATCTGTTAATATTTTCTCATGAGATTGCAGCCATTCAAGCACATCTTCAGGCTCCACTTCTAATTCCAGTTATTTTGCCGTTTCTACCACATTTGCAGTTACTTCCTGCACTGAATTCTTAAACCCCTCAAAATTGCCCATGAGGGTTAGAACAAGCTTTTCCCAAACTTCTGTTAATGTTGATATGTTGACCTCCTCCATGAATCACAAATGTTCTTAATGGCATCTAGAATGGTGAATTATTTTCAAAAGTTTTCCAATTTACTTTGCTCAGATCCATAAGAGGAATCACCATCTATAGCAGCTATAGGTCTATTAAATGCATTTCTTAAATAATTAGACTTAAGTCAAATTTACTCCTCAATTCATGGGCTGCAGAATGGATGTCGTGTCAGCAGATATGAAAATGCCATACAATAGCAACACCAAAAATATCACTGATCACAGATCCTCATAGCAGATATAATAATAATGAAAAAGTTAGAAATATCTTTCTCACTCCCTTTTAAATTCTATAGCCTGGACTCTCTGTGCCCCTCTTTGGACACCCAGCAAAGCAGTCATCCATCTCAAGTTGTTTCTTTTTTTTTTTTTTTTAGAGAAAAACAATATCATTTTTTTTATTTCATCATATTATGGAGGTAAAAATATTGTTAGGGTTACAAATATTGCCCCTGCCCCCCACCCCACCCCCCCGATGTGTCCAATCTCCCCGTGGTGTGCGTCACACACGTTATGGAAGTATACACCCCTTTCCTCCTCCCCCATACCGCATGCCCACCACCCGATAAAAAGTTTAGTTTTGATTTTTTTTTTGACATTTTGGTTACATTGTATATCTTTGTCTCTCCCTAAGAAGGGATAGAGTTATGCCCTTCCCTTCCAAAATACTCGCCACCTCCCTAAGATTGGGTCCCCCCCCCAATCCCTGGTGAGCATTGCCACCATAGTTTTAATCAGTCAGTACCAATTTGATGGCGAGTAGATTTAGAGCCCATTTTCCATGTCTTGTGTCACCTCACTTTGGATAATGGGCTTAAGCTTAATCCAGGATAGCATAAATGTTGTTAGCTCACCGTCATTTCTTAGGATTGAGTAATATTCCATTGTGAGGATATACCACATTTTAATTATCCACTCATGAATTGATGGGCTCTTGGGTTGCTTCCATGACCGTGCAATAGTGAATTGTGCTGCTATAAACATTCGGGTGCAGATGTCTTTATAATAGAATGTCTTATGCTCTTTTGGGTAGATGCCCAACAATGCTATTGCGGCGTCGAATGGTATTTCTAATCAATATACACAAGTCAGAAGCATTAATATATGCCAGGAACCATCAAGCAGAAACTCAAATCAAAAACGCAATACCCTTTACTATAGCCCCAAAGAAAATTAAATATCTAGGAGTATACCTAACGAAAGATACAAAAGATTTATACAAGGAGAACTATGAAACACTAAAAAAAGAAATTGCAGAAGATTTAAACAGATGGAAAAATCTACCTTGTTCATGGATTGGTAGAATCAATATAGTTAAAATGTCAATATTACCTAAAGTGATCTATAGAATCAATGCAATCCCCATGAAAATGCCATCAGCATTCTTCACAGATCTAGAAAAAATAATTCTTCATTTCTTATGGAACCAGAAAAAACCTCATATAGCCAAAGCAATCTTAAATAAAAAGAACAAACTGGGAGGCATCAGTCTTCCTGACCTCAAGCTGTACTATAAAGCAATAATAGTTAAATTAGCTTGGTACTGGCATAAGAACAGAAGCATAGATATCTGGAATAGATCTGAGATACCAGAGATGAAACCATCAGTATATGGCAATCTAATCTTTGATAAAGCTGACAAAAATATACATTGGGGAAAAGAATCTCTCTTCAATAAATGGTGCTGGGAAAACTGGCTAGCTACATGCAGAAGAGCAAATCAGGATCCCTACCTCTCACCTCTCACAAAAATTCACTCAAGATGGATAACAGACTTAAACTTAAGGCATGAAACCTTAAGAATCCTAAAAGAAGATGTTGGGAAAACCCTATCAGACATTGGCCTAGGCAAAGAATTTTTGAGGAAGACCCCCAAGGCAATCACTGCAGCATCAAAAATAAACAAGTGGGATCTGGTCAAATTAAAAAGTTTTTGCACAGCCAAGGAAACCATCAGTAGAGCAAATAGACAACCCACAAAGTGGGAGAAAATATTTGCTCTCTACACCTCTGATAAAGGTCTAATAACAAGAATCTATCTAGAACTTAAAAGAATTAACAAGAAAAAAGCAAACAATCCCATCACCATCTCAGCTCCTCCTCAGATCATTAGGCATTAGATTCTCATAAGGAGCTCGCAACCTAGATCCATCACATGCAAGGTTTACAGTCACATTTGTGCTCCTATGAGAATCTAATGCCGCTGCTGATCTGACAGGGGGCAGAGCTTATGCGATGATGTGAGCAATGGGGAGCAGGCGTAAATACAGATAAAGCTTCACTTGCTCGCCCTCCCCCCACCACCGTTCACCCCCTGCTGTGCAGTCTGGTTCTGAACAGGCCAGTACTGGTGCATGGCCCGGGGTTGGAGACCACAGACCCATAGGATCTTGCACATCAGGGATGGTCCAGATACCCTTGAGTAAGGAATGAATGGAGTGAATGTGAATGATTGGCATGCTTTCTGATATATATGCAGCTTTTTCCAGAACTACCTCTTTTTGGATCTGTATTACGCTGCCTTTCAGAGGAGATAAACTGTCTGCAGTGGAGTCCCTGGGCAGCTGTTACCTGAAAGTCAGCAGTAAGGTCCTCAGACGGGAGGAGCCACAATGCCTCCTTTATCCCATCCACAATGGAGCTGAGAGCCCCATCGTGGTCATCTTTTGTGTTTCTAGGATAGCTGAAGACCCGAGCATCCATCCATATAAAGGGTTTTTTGGTGTGTTTTTGTTCTATTTATTTATTGGTTTTATTTTGTTTTGTTTTTTATTTAATGAATGACCTAGCAAAGAATGTCCGAGGGAATCCAAAATCCACATATCCGGGAGTGGAACTACAAGAGAATCTGCACCAGCTATCTGGCATGAAGATTTTCTCCATATCAGCATCACTTCCCTGAAGTATTCAACCCCTCAACCCACAGCAAGGACTCCAAAATGTCAGAATAGTTAGTGAACCATACATGGCAGGTTCACCATTTAGTCTGATTTCATGAAAAGTTCTTACTATGCAGTACACAAAGACCCTCCGCTTTGGTCCTCAGGCTGCCTCCTCAGCCCCACCTCCCTCTGCTCTGTGCCTCACCATGTATTTACGGCTCCCCAAGCAGACCTCTCCTCTACTTTCCATCTACTCACCCTTTGAGTCTGACCCCAAAGGTTATTTCCTCATTGAAACTTTCCCTGAGCCCTACAAACAGAGTTGATTCCTCACTGTCCTGGGCCACCTCTGTTCCTTACACCCACCTCCACAATGTGCGCATTCACCCTATTTTAATCACTGATTTTCATAAGTCTCTTTCTTGCCATTCCTTAACTCTTGACCAAGTAACATTGCTTTGCTCATCTATATGAACATCTCTGTGTCACAATCTGTGCTGTATTAGGACTGGTTCTACTATATCTGTTATTATTGATCTTAAATAATCACCTGTCACTTGAGAAAACATTTCACACAGTTTAGGTTTAATTCCTGGGGAAAACCGACTGAAATTATCTTAAAGATTTTATCATCCCTCATGTCTCCAGATTTTATGGCATAAATAAAACTACTCATGCAATTTTTAGATTCATAATGTTTAGTCTGAAATGATGGATTTGGATTCATTTGACTATAGTGTGGACTGTCTAAATTATTTTTAAAATTGTTCATTAACACTGGTGTATAGCATATCAATCCTTTCTCAGAAATAAAATTCCTTATTATATAATGAGGGAGAAAATTCTCATTTAAAAAGAGTACATTTAAACTTTAACATCTATCTCTAAATATTCAAAGATTTGGCAGTCCCAGCTGAAGTGTTTATACTTACCTAGAATTTAATATTTCCTTGTTAAAATATATTTTATGATCATAAAGATTAGGAAATATTTCTACTCTGAATGTTAACTTGAATGATAATTTGTCAAAATAATAATTGCTAATTTTTATTTAGCAACCCGCATTATTATAATAAATTCCTTCATTTAATTCTCATAGTAAGATTTTGAAGTAGGTCTCTAATCTTCCAGATACAGAATTTGCAGTTCAGAGATGTATGTGACTTATTCAAGATCATACAGGTTGGCAGGGGAGGACCTAGGATTTGAATCCATCTGTCTTTTCCCAGACTCTTAACATCTATCCTGTGCTGCATTTACACTGCTTACATTTGTGATCCAAGACTTCTGTGGTATAGTTACCAATAACATCTTAATATGTATTAATGTGTGCAATATGAAAAGCACTTTTGAAATGCAGAATTGGCAAGTCTGGTGATTCATGTGCTTCTTTCATATTAGAAATAAGTAACTTCCAGCTATGTAAAATAATTTGTCTAAATTCAAAGAGCTGAAAAGTAGCAAGATTGCACAGTCAAAGCCAAATATTGTGAATCTCAGATCAGTGCTTAACCCACCCCAGCTTACCTTTTCCACATATTTGGACAGTTAGAATAATTTTAGAAAAATATGCACGAACATATTGTGATGGCTAATTTTATGTGTCAACTTGCCTGGCTCACGGGGTGCCCAGATATTGGACTAAAAATATCTCCGTGTGTGTTTGTGAAGATGAGATTCACATTTGAATTGAATAGTAGACTGGGTAGATCAGATTGCCTTCCCCAATGTGGGAGGCAATGCACATCCCTTGAGGATATGAATAGTACACAATATTGGAGAAAGTGAGAATTTTTTCTCCTTACCTGACTGTTTGAGTTAGGACATGAGTCTTCTCCTGTCCTCAGACTGGGAATTGTACCATTCATTCTTCTGTTTCTAGGGCCTCTGAACTCACACTGCACCACCTATTTTCCTCAGTCTCCAGTTTGCTGAGGGAAGATCATGCCTTCATAACTACTTAAGCTAATTTCTTATATTAAATATCTTAAATATATTACATATATTATACTATAGATAGATAAATAGATATAGAGAGATGATAGATGTCTGTCTATTAATAGCTATCTATCTTTATCTAGATATCTCTTACTGGTTCTTTTTCTTTAGAGAATCATGACTAATACACACATACACACATTTACACACACAAACCAGTCTTACCTAATTGTAAGGCCTTTAAAAGTAGCATGAAAATGAGAAGTTAAATGCTAATAATGCTCTAGTTTAACCCTTAAACTGAATTAAACTGGAATAAACTAAAAAAATTATCTCATTTTTCCCTGGGATGGGAGATTTTTTAGGAAATAGATTGCTTGATGCTGTTAAAAAGATTTTTAAAGGTTATTATTAACACATGATTCCATATGTGCGATGAAAATGAGCCAACACTTTTTAACTTAAACAAACAAACAAAAAGATTCTATTTACTCTGTAGGTTTGCTCAAGGTCATCTGAGACTCAATTTGCTCAGGAAACCCAGAATTCTTGCTCAGATTTACTCCTAGACTCTCAGAGTCTGTGTCTGCTGGTGAGGGACAGGGACTGCATACAGATGACTTCACCTCTGCAGCACGGAATTTAAATCAGGCTAGCAGGAAGCAGCTAGTCACCAAAATACATGTTAATCTGCCTCTAGAACAAGCCCACAGACTGACTAAATATTTTGGTTGTATCAGAATTCTACCATATCAAACATAATTTCAAATAAGGGTACTGTTAAAAGCAACTAATTTTATCAAACTGCTGTTGCATTTATTATGAGTACTGTTCATCTCTTGTTTACACGTTCATTAAAGAATAATTGACACTCAACAAAATGTATGTTTAAAGTATTCAATGTGATACATTTTGACATAAATTTGCACCTGTTGAAACTACAACCAAGATAATGAACACACCCCTCTCCCTGCAAAAGCTTCCTCAAAATCCTTTGTAATTTCCCTCCTACCCTCAGTGTACTTCTCCCCATCGTCAACCACTTTGTCACTGTAGATTAGTTTACATTTTCTAAAGTTTTCTATAAATGAAATCATACAATATGTGCTTCTCTTTGTCTGAATCCATTCACTTAGCAAAAGTGAATGTCCTTTTTTTTCCTTTGGAGAGATGCCCAGAAATGGGATTGCTGGATCAAATGGTAGTTCTACTTGTAGATCTTTGAGGTATCTCCATAATAATTTCCATAGAGGTTGTACTAGTTTTCAGTCCCACCAGCAGTGTACAAGTGTTCCCATCTCTCCACATCCACACCAACATTTATTGTTTTGAGCCTTTTTGTTAAAGGCCATTCTCACAAGAGTTAAATGATATCTCATTGTGGTTTTGATTTGCATCGCTCTGATGATTAGAGATGTTGAGCAATTTTTCATATGTTTGTTGACCATCAGTCCATCTTCTTTTGATAAGTTTCTGTTCACATAGTTTGCCACCTTTTAAATGGAGTTATTTGATTTTTTCTTGCTGATTTTCCTGAGTTCTAAATAGATTCTAGTTATCAGTCTTTTATCAGATGTGTAGCCTGTGAATATTTTCTCCCATTCTGTAAGTTGTCTATTTGCTCTCATGATAGCTTCTTTGGCTGTTCAGAAGCTTTTTAATTTGATCAGGTCCCAATGGTTTATTTTTGTTGTTGCTCTGATTGCCTTTGGGCTCTTCTTCATAACTTCTTTGTCTAGGCCAATGTGTATGACAGTTTTTCCAACATTTTCTTCCAAAATTCTTAGAGTCTCATGTCCTAGGTTTAAGTCTGTTATCCACCGTGAGTTGATTTTTATGAGAGGTGAGAGGTATGTAACCTGTTTCAGTCTTCTACATGTGGCTATCCAATTTTCCTAGCACCATTTATTGAATAAGGATTCTTTTCCCCAGTGTATGTTGTTGTCTGCTTTGTCAAAAATTAGATGGCTATGTGAGGATGGTTTTATATCTGGGTTCTCAGTTCTGTTCCATTGGTCTATGTCTCTCTTGTGCCAATAAAATGCTGTTTCAGCTACTATAGCCTTGTAGTATAGCTTGAATTCTGGTAAACTGATGCCTCCCAATTTGTTCTTTTTGCTTAAGATTGCTTTTGCTATATGGGGTCTTCTCTGGTTCCATACGAAGTGTAGAATTATTTTTTCTAGATCTGCAAAAAATGATGTTGATATTTTAATAGGGATTGTATTAAATCTGTACATCACTTTGGGAAGTATAGACATTTTAACAATGTTTAATCTATCAATACATGAGTGGATTAATAAAATGTGGTATATGTATACCATAAAATTCTACTCAACCATAAAAAACAATGGTGATCTAGCACTCATTCTACTAAGTGAAGTATCATAAGAATGGAAACACAAGCACCACATGTACTCACCATCAAATTGGTATTATCTGATCAACACCTACATACACATATAGTAGTAACATTCATTGAGCTTTGGGCAGGTGAGAGAGGGAAGGAGGGGATGGGTATATTCACACCTAATGAGTGTAATGAACACCATCTGGCAGACAGACATGCTTGAAGTTCTGACTTGGGTGGGGCAAAGACTGAAACATTTGTATCCCTATAATATGCTGAGATAAAAAAAGATAAAAAATCTCTTATTATTTGTAAAGCTATAAAAACAAAACATTATTCAGGCCTTGGAAAAAAATATTTTTAACAAGAAAAAATAAGAATACCTTTCCAAGGAGCACTTGATCTAGCTAATAAGAGGCACCCAAGTGTAAGTGTTATAGGCAATGAATTCTGGAACCAGATTGCCTGCATTTGTGTCCTGTCTCTTCATCTTACTAACAATGTCACCTTAATAATACTTAACCTTTCATGATTTGGTTTTCTTATCCATAATACACAAGTAATAATATCACCTCACCCGAAGGCTGTTGTGCTGATTAAAGAAGTTAGTAATGGTTAGTAAAAGTGAAATGATTTTAAAACTTCTGGCTCATAGTACACACATATAAGTATTAACACTTATAAAACAAAGGATCCAGAAATGGTCTATTATACCTTAGAATAACAAACTGTAACTGTATGACGGGATGAAAGCAGAGAGACTGTTTAGGAGATCATTGCAGTAACCAGATAAGGGGGAGAAGAGCAAGGGTTAGGGCGATGGAAATGGAGCTTATGAGAAAGTGGTTAAATTCGGGATGTATTTCTCAGGTGGGGGCAACCTGATTTCAATATAGAATAGATGTGGAGTGTGTGAAAAAGGGAAGAGTCAAGAATGATTCTGAGTGTTTAGCCTGAGTTCCTGGAAAGATATTGTTTCCACTTACTGAGATGATGAAGTTTGCAAGTAGAGCATCTTGGGTGGGAATGGGGGAAGATCAGGAGTTCAGTTTGGGATTGGTTAGTCATCCTAGCAGAAATGTCAAGTAGGAAATTGGACAAGTGAGGCTGAGTTCAGGGGAGAAGTCTGGGCTGAAGAGACACATTTGGAAGTGGTTGGCATTTGGATGGAATTTAAGGACAGGAAACTTGATAATATCACCATGGGAGTGAGTGAACATAGAGAAGAGAAGAATTTGCACAACTCTAGGGCTTTGTGGTCTCTGAGATCTCTATATGTGTGTGTATGTGTGTTTGTGTGTGTGTATTGGTTTCTAAAACACTAAAGACTGACACTTCTATAAAATAAAATAAAAGTGAACTACTAGAAAAGAAAAATGAAATAAAGACAAAGACTTGCAAAATACAATCACAAATTTGTGTTATTAGATTCAACAGAAATGAAACTAAAAAGCAAAAGCACAGTGAAGAAAAAAATTACCAAAACGACATGTTGCTCATTGAAATTATGCATATAGGAGATTAATAAGAGCATTGCACGTATAATAACTTTTTACCCTATAGTAATTATAATTAAACAAACCATTAAGAATTAAATAGTGATTTTACATTTTCAAAATCCCTACACAAATTTTAAACTTATACTGTAGATAGTAATAGTTAACTTTTAAAGTGACAGATGAGCTTGCTTCCTGCTTGTTAGTTCAGCTAATCTAAGTTGGATTGATGACAGAAGTACTTATTGAGGACAACGTACACCTAAACTATTTATATGCTTTGTTTTACTGTTATTCATGGTAAAAAAAAAAAGGTGGGTTGATGGGAATGGAAGAAAGGATTTTAAAGCAAATTTTGTAGACTCAGGATATTCACTTTTAACTTTCATCTAAAATGAAGCAAAATAAGTTGATTTTCAATGTACATCTTTAATTCTTCATCAGTACCCATTTTCAACAATCTATCCTAAATATTTTAGTTGATTTAAATTATCTTTTTTCATCTTTATTGAAGTATGATTGACAAACAAAATTGTATATATTTAAAGTATACAACATAATGATTTGATATACATTGTGAAATGATTACTGCAATCATGTTAATTAGTTAATTAACACATCCATTACCTCCCACAGTTAGCTTTTTTTTGGGGGGGGGGCAGTGAGAACACTTAATATCTACTTTCTTAGTAAATTACAAGTACACAATACAGCATTAGCTATGTTAAAGTGTAACTATAGTTAATCAGTTATCTTTAGTAAAAGATATGAATTAAGATTTTATGTAATTTTTCAGTTGACTAATTAAAGTTAAAATATCACATATTGCAACACAGTCCTATTGGGCATGGCTGGTACACAGCTCACATCACATGTCACTCACCAGGAGTTCAACAGCATACAAACTGGTCTGCACTTGACCAGACTATGAACACTAGAGGAGTCCACTGCCTGTAGATGTGAATGAAGCAAGTATAGCATATTGTTCTGAATGTTTGTTAATTCATTCTCTCAATATCTGTCCTTGTTGTGTACAGATAGCAAACAGTTGGCAGACCGGCACCGACTAGCCAATGACTGTGCTTCAGCGCTGGTCTATGCCCAACTCCACGGAGTACCGAGTATGTAGATATCTCTGTGAATGTGCCCCCTAGGGTTAGTCAGTGCAGCACCTTAGAGGTCTAAGCACTGAACACTGAGAGACTGCAATGTTGAGAGCTTATGGGTTGATAAGAACTCCATGAAGAACTACATAAAAATGGATGAGCCAACCCAGAAACTATGGTATCCTGGAAGGCAAGTGGTCCACTAGCTCAAATGCTGTTGATAGGTCAAGCAGAACAAAGCCCAAGAAATGACTTATAAATTTTGCAACATGGTCATTGATGACCTAATGGGGAGAAGTACAGTATGTTTAGAAAGCTCGAAGAAAGACACCATCAACTGGATCAGTTCCCAGATGCACTCTCAAAGAGGAGCTGTCCGAATGGGCTATAAGCGTTTTATGAGCCTTCGCTATTTTGACAATGGAGGGTGAATGGCTTTTCAGAAGGAGGTACTTTCATGCACAAGGCAGGAAGTCATGGAGGGTGGATGCCCTATGTAGACTGACTGCTCAATTCCTAGACTGCATTCACCAATAGGCTCAGCCCTCTCTCCGTCTGCCTGATGCACTCAGGGTCTCCGCTGTCAGATGCCACTGACTTGCGTATACATTACTTTGCTGATACTCTTAGTCCAAGCCTGTGAGAGTGCTGTCCCCTCACGGTGTGCAGGATGGAGCTTGGCATCTAGCATGTGTCTAATTTATATCAGCTGCTAGGATGAAAAATCGTTAAGTGTGTGTGTTTGATTTTGCTTTTAATGCCTAGGATAAGGACAACTCCTTATTTACAAAGAAATGGATTGGGAGAAGACTTCTTTGAATCAAGCCATCTTCATCCCAGCCTTCTCTCCAATGACAAATCCCATGGTTGGCATCTTCTCCCAGACTGTGGGCAAGTACCGAGGTCTCTTCTTTCTGCTGCCTCACACTTTAAAAATCTCCAGTTGCCAGTCCCGCAACACTAAAAAGCAAATCAGGAAAAAGACCTCACTGACTGGGTCCGGCAAAGGCCTTTCAGGAGGGGAGTGCCTGGGGGCTGCTGCTGTCCAGCACCCACATCCAAATGGGCTTCAAGCAGCTGTGTGGTGCTGTGCAACCTCCCACCAGGAAGGAGTGAATCAGGCTGGTTCGCCAGGACCAAAGAGCAATGTTTCCTCGAGACTCGATACCCATCTCGAGTTTTCTGTTGTCTTAGCCGAGGGGGGATGGAAGATAATTTTCAAAATAAAACCAATTGCCATTGAGCTGTTGTGAGGGTGAGGTGTCGCTGTATGTGTCCCTTGACCTCAGGTGTGGTCAGAGGGAGCTGCGGGGGTGGGGAGGACAGTGTGCCTCCTCCTTTCTCTCTACCTGAGAAAGGTGTGGGCTGTGCTCCATGGCCCTGAAGGTCTCCGGCAGCCTGGGCAGTGGTGATGCCTCATCTCTGTCCTTTACATAATTATTTGCGGCAGTGTGGGCTCGATTATCTTGACATTTAAATGCTGAGTAATTTTCTCCAAACGCTCACACTCTGAGGGACGAATGCAATCTGGGCTGTGCTTCAGACAGCAGTGTAGCCAAGGTAACCACGGCACAGAGGGGCCTGGAGCAGGTGGGGTTAGGGGGCTCTGGACGACTCAGAAAGTAAAAGTCAGAAGCTCCTTTGATAAAGTCAACTGTTTTGTGAGCCCCAAAGTGATACTCAAAACTCATGTGCATTCATTGGCTGAAGCTAAAGAGAGAATCAGAAGGAGGCTTATGAGGCCTGGCAGGCTGGCAAGGGGCCCCAGGGACACCCGCCACAGCCAGCATAAAGGGGCCAAAGGGCACATGAAGTACTAACCCCACTTTGATTGACATTTGAGCTGTAAGATCTCGAAAAGGGCATCTGGTCTTCGGCAAGAAATAAAAAACAGCCTTCCCACTGGGAGAGAAGAGAGAACAAGACTTCTTGGCAGCCCTACACTTGGACTCAGCCCAAAGCTACCAAAGCCACCAAAGCCAGTAAAGGAACCCCAGCCCTGAGGTAGACTGTTAGAAACATGGCAGGTGCGTCCCAGGGATTGTCAGCCAGTGGAAAAGGGTGGGTCCTTGCGGTAGTCTTATGCCAGGCACAGCTAAGCCTGGCGTAGTCAGCCACTACATGGCCCTGGGGGTGACGTGGAATGAGGGTGGTGCAGAGCCTGAGACCAGCCTCGCACCTGAATCATGACAGACTTTGGCAGAACCAGAGTTCCGGTCCACCAGGGAGTGGGGAGGGGAGCAGAGCCACTAAATAGTATTCCACACAGCGGTGGCCAGGGGAAATCCTTGTTACCCTAGCCTGGGAGTGCCCACACAGAGCCCAAGGATTGCTTGAGCTCGTCATGCGATCCGTGTTTGTGTTACAGAGGCCAGCCCACCCTGGGAAATCAAAATGCCTTTGCTATCAAAAATCTGTTTGAGGGTTTTTACTGGGAAGCAGTTACCACCACTGTCTGGTAAGTTCAAAGTATCTTCCCTATTCTGACGCCTTGTGATTCCATCTGAAATGTCTTTTTAAATAAATTTAGGCAACAGGATAAATAATTATATTATTTTTCCCAAATAGGTGTCCACTGTTCATTTGATGGACATTAAAGGAACAACTACTTAGCACCAGGCTGGACTCTAAAAACACAATGGTGACTGAGACTCTGATGGCCCATGAAGCTTTCAGTGAAGTGCAAGAGAGAAAAACGAGCAGATGAGAGGGTGGTTTCCAGCACACATCGTGTCAACTGCAAGGTTCCAGGGACAAACGTGACACTGTGTGAGCTGTGAAGATGTAATGAACCGTCCTGGAGAAGGGTGAGCATGAGGAGGAGGGGTGTGAGCTGGACCTGGAAGCCAGAGTGAGATCTCCCCAGGTGCCGACTGCGGGGAGAGCAGGAGGCCGGGAGGAAGTCCTGTGTGGTGGGACAGGCACAGGCAAAGTAACATTGGCCTGAACTGTTGACATTTACTGGTGCGAGTTAATGAGGAGTAGCCACTGTGGGCTTGGACTGACCAGTACCAACTGCCCTGAAATCGGTCTTCCCATTCTGCAGAAACTATAAAACAGAGAAATTAATTGCCCAACTAATATATATAGAAAAAAATTAGCCGGGCATAGTGGCACATGCCTGTAGTCCCAGCTACTTGGGAGGCTGAGGCAGGAGGATTGCTTGAGCCCAGGAGTTTGAGGTTGCTGTGAGCTAAGCTGATGCCAGGGCACTCACTCTAGCCTGGGCAACAAAGTGAGACTCTGTCTCAACAAAAAAAAAAAAAAGAAAAAAAATTAAAACAGGAGCAGACAAAGAACAAATGGATGGGAGCTACTAGGTTCCAGGTCTAGAAACCACCTCTTTCATCACCGCCAGTACTCTACTCTCTGACCCCCTTCCAGGCAGTAGGGACAAGACTAAAGAAGTAGAAATAACCAAGGGCCACAAAAGCAGAGCTGTTTTTATACTGAAGCAAACTGGGGACTGGTTATATAATATAGTACAGGGGATCGAGGTTGCTGCTTTGCTTTTTGCAAATCTATAAAAGGAAAATGAAACTCTTAGGGACCGGAGAAATGGGGATAAGTAAAAAAAAAAAGGTAAGATTTTCCTTCTTTCAAACCACGGAGCATACAACTGAGAGTGGAGGAGCTGGCAGGAAATGAAGTTGGAAATCTAAGCAAAAACCAGATTAAGGCTGGGAGTGCTCAGCTAGGGAGCATGGATTTAACACTGCACACCCGAGAGCTTTTGAAGAATTTTAACATTTATGTTTCAGAAGGATTACCTTGGCTTCCATGCAGCTGGAAGAACATGAGGGCCAAAGCCTGGAATCGATGAAATGAGGCTGCCTGGTGTTGTCTCTATAATCCAGGAGAGAGATCTGATAGCTAAAATCAATCACAGGGACATTTGAAAGGGAAAATTTGGTGCCTGACTGGATGTTTGGGGTGAGAATGAAGAGGTCCTGGGTGACTCGGAGGTTTCTGGGCTGAGCCGCCGGATGCAGGCTGGTGTCTGCCACCGTCTGAGCTAGGGAGCACGGGAAGAGGAGGGGCAGGGCCGGGCAGCGTGATATGGAGGTGTACAAGACCAGGCCAGATGTACTGGTTTGAGATGCCCGTGGGGCATCCAGGTGGTGAAGTCCAGATGTCCAGTACAAGGTGGACATGTGGCTGGTGCTCAGAAGAGAAATGGAAGCTAGAGATAGAGGCGGGGAGACACGAAAGGATAGGGTTAGTGAGGAAGAAATCATGCAGGACGTCACAGTGAGACCAACAAACAGCAGAGACGAATCTGAGGTGGGTGGTGCTCAGAAGTCAAAGAGGGAGGTGGGTTTGGAATTGTGGGCATGGTCAGCAGCAAGGACAAAAGGATGGTAGAGAAGTCTCTTTCGGTACATCCAAGGTTACTGCTGATCTTGGCAGGAGCAGTTTTATGGGGATTGAGAGCTGGATTAAAGTAAACTGAGGAAGGAACAAGAAAGGAAGAGGCAACAGGCAGGGAAGGGAAGAGATGGAGGTACACCCAGCACAGGTGTTGAGCTGCAGCAGACATTGGGGAACCTGGCATTTTTTTTTAAATGGAAGAGATGTGTATATGTTACCAGCTGTGTATGTTGTCAGATCTGTGTATTTGATCTGGTGGAGCTTTGGATATAGCCAATTCCTGCAGAAACACATTCCGGAGCACAGACAGGGACTCTTCTCTTCATGGGGGGGAGGAGGAAGGGAAGGATGGCCATGTACACTTGTGGATGCATTTAACAGGATAGGAGACCAAAGGCTGAGGGATGCCTGGCCTGATTTCCTCTGTCTTCTAAATTAGTCAAAGTTGATCACCAAATAAAAGTCTTCCATTTCCCATTAATGTTTATCTTAATCTTATAAAGCAAGTATCACTAAATACCACAAAAGCCTTTGTGATTTATTTTTTATTTGATTGTATCTGAGGAGTCCTTGTCAAGAATAGCAAGTTGGTGAGAGTAAGTAAAATCAGTATATCAGATATTTGGTAAAAGCAAAACTCCACACCCTAATGCCAACCCGAGGCAAACATGCATGAGCACGTGTACAGATGCACAACTCTAAGACACGGGTAGACACTACAAGAGTTATTTTTAAATATTAAGAACTACTGACCTCTAACAAAACTAAATCTGATCAAACCCAATCAGGCTGAGGCTTAGCCTATAGCTCTCTTCAAAACTTCTTCCTTAGTAGCAAATCAGCAATAATCATAATTACGACAATTGGTACAAGGACGACCAGAACAAAGTCTGGTAGAGCCTCTTCTAGGCAGGGACTGTGTCTTTTCCATTTCTGTATTCCAGGGGCAACCCAAAGTGAATGTACTTTACGTTTGTTCACTAAACAATATATAGTTTATAAAACTAGTTTTTCAGTAACTCTTCTGAGATATGGTAAGGTCTGCACAGGTGAAGAAGTGGCCACAGAGTCTAAAAATATTAGAAGGTAGATGGCCCAAATTGGGGTAGCAGGGAGAGTTCACAGGGACTGCAGAGTTTAGGGCATTGAGTGAGATTGTGCCACCATCGAATTTCCAATGAATAAGTGGCAACTTTATTCCATATTAATTTAGTCCCCTTATGTGTTTAAATCCTTGTTCTTTGGAAGCTCTGGGGCTCTGAGTGTGTCCCGGGTAACAGAGGTGACCCTTTAGGGAAGTGATACAGCTATCTCTGTCTGAAAGTCCCCCCAAGGATGATTCCTGCCTCACAGTGTTCTTTGTGGCAAAACACAACTCAGGTTGACTTTGTCATTAATCATAAGAAGGCTTGAAGGTATGCAAATGGTGAGTGCTCAATGAAGACAGACTAAGTTTATTATGAATTTGAGAAGTAATTTAGTTATATTTTATGCTCAGGCAAAATAAAGATTAATTTTCATTATATTTTGTTTATCTGTGTTTCTGAACAAGATGTGTTTATAATTCATACTAGTTTTTCCACTTAGAATGCAAATTCATCCCCTCAATTATTCATATTTATTCATTTGCTTATTTATTTTAATTGACAAATACAAATTGTATATATTTATCATGTACAATGTGATGTTTTGAAATATATATGCATCGTAGAATGGCTAAATATGGCTAAAATATGCATTACCACGCATACTTACCACTTTTTTGTGGTGAGAATGCTTAAAATCTACTCTTTTAGTGCAATTATTCTTACAACAGCTTAAAATGGATAGAGTAGTAGACATCCTTGGAGGTGTTCTCCCAAGCTTTGAGTGAAAGACATCCTATTTCTTCGGAAACTGTCCCCCCGCCATTCATACAAGTGTGTGCCTTTCAGTCAGTCAAGTCACATGAAGGATCCCATCCCCACGGCCACAGCTGACACCTACACAACCTGGAGAGATCCCAGGCCTTTCCTAGACATTTGGAATTGTGGCTGGAGATTTCAATCCCAGCACAGCTTGGGGTCTGGAGCATAAATTTACAAAAGCCCAAAGCTGTGGGGCGGGCACCTCCTGCCATCTCCACTGAGTCACAGGAAGGGCAGTCAGCAGAGGAAGCACAGGGAGAACAGGGCAGGAGAGACAGGGAGGGCCCTCCTCAGCTTTTGCTCACTCCATTTCCTACTTCCATAGGGCTGTGCCTCCTTTTATTTAGCAAGCTTTTACCTGAGCATTCTAAAAATACAGATAATGTTCCTTTAGCTCACTCAGCCACCCATATAGACTCTCCCAATGCCTGACCAGATTTCCCTTAGTATCAGCAAACATTCCTTTAAGCCCATTCCCTTATAATAGATGCAATATTAAACAAAATGAACTTTATTACTCAAGCAGTTTCATTCTGAGGAGGAACAGAAGCCTTACAGGTTTTGACAGAAGGTATTTTTTTTTTATTTCAGCATATTATGGGGGTACAGATTTCGACAGAAGGTATTTTGACAGTGAAATTACTTCATACTTTAAACAAAATTCAGTTTGGGCATTGAAGGATTCAATATATATATATATATTTTTTCTTTTTGGTGCAAAGATGGTTGCAAGTTCTTACTATATGTAATAGGACTCTCACTTAACTGAAGTGCTCACTTCAGGTGTGGGCCAGAAAAATCAATGGACTCAGTTGTCAAAATCAAATCTGTCAACCTATTATCACTGCTAAGCAAATCAGCCAAATGCCTGTATTTCCTTAGCTTGGAGAATCAATGTTCTGGACATATCATCCAGTTAAAGATCTGTCTTAGTCCAAGTCCATTCAGACCTGTTGTAACAGAGTACCACAGGCTGAGTGATTATAAACAATGGAAATGTATTTCTCACAGTTGTAGAGGCTGGGAAGTCTAGGATCAAGGCACTGGTAGATTTGCTGTCTGCTGTGGCCCACTTTCTTGTTTGCAGATGGCCATCTTCTCCTTGTGCCTTCACAGGCAGAAAGGATGAGAGAGCTCTCTGGAGTCTCCTTTCAAATGGCATTAATTCTATTCGTGAAGGCTCCACCTTCACGACCTAATCACCTCCCAAAGACCCTACCTCCAAATACCTCCACATTAGGGATTAGAGGTTCCAACATAAATTTCGGGGAGACATAAACATTCAATCTATAGCAGAATCCTTGGAGCACTACAGATGTGTGCTATGTGGTTCACAAAATCCAAGGAAATAGTAACATTCCACGAAGCCAGTGTGAACCCTTCCAGAGATGTCAAGTTCATTAACTCATCAAGCAGCTCATTTCCTTAAGTGAGACAGCACCCTGCCTTCCAATGACAACTTTTAATTAATAAATCTAGAAATAGTAAACAAAAAGCCCAAAGGTTTTTAAGAATTTAAGGTTGAATGTTCTATCCAAATTATTTCTGGAGTAAAATACAAAAAACAATACACCCAACTTCACTGACTTAATGATCATTTGTGTAATTATTAATTCAATATGTCTCGTAAGTCTACCAGCCCCATCAGAGCAGAAGCTGTCTATCTGGATTGATAGATCTCATGTCTCTCTTTCATGGTGCCTGGCACATAGTTGCCACCTAGTAAATATCTGTTGAATAGTGAATGCATTAACAATATCAGTTTCATGCCCTCTGCCAGTCCCTATAAGTTACCCTAAGAAATGGGACTTGGTTCATGTCTCAGAAGCCAAGCATTTGAATGTGGAGTGATCATGTTGGCAGCAGTACAAAGCACTAGGAATGAACTCAATACTCCAGAAGCATAAAGGCAGATTGTGAGCCCTCCATGAGGGAGGACTACTCATTTTTACTGAAACCCACCCTCTAGGCTTCTACTAAACACTACCATTATCTCATTTGATTCTCTTAACTTTGACAGGTAGGTGTTACTTTATCCACATGTTATTGATACAGACAAGAGGTTTAAAGAAGTATCATTTTCTGCCCCAGTAAATTGATTTATAAATGTCATTATCATCATCTTCTAAACTCTTCACCCTTCCATGCCACTAGAGAAGAGTAATGGATGTGGAGGAAAGGAATCAAGAGAGGCTTCTTGGCAAAGGATGATTTGGAGCCAGACTTCAACCAGATCAGGTGTCTAACAATGGCTGATGTTGACCGAGAGCTTATTATGTACCAGGCCCTGGTCTAAGGGCTTTATAGGTATTCGCTCATTTAATTCTCATAATATCCCAGTGAAGCTCCATGAAATAAGTGCTGTTATCATCTCCATTTTATGGGTGAGAAAATCGAGGCATAAGCAGTAAAGGTACCTTATTTTAAGGTTATGCAGCTAGAAAATTGTGGATCTAGGATTTAAGCACAGTTTGTACCAGAGCCTGTGCTCTCAACCATGACATAGCACTTCCTATAGTAAGTACCTTGCTAGCTAGTTTACACTGACTTGTCTGTTGGAGAGCTTGTTAATTTATGTATTAGTCAGCTCCCACTGTTCATACTCAAGTGTGAAGAGGATATTCTCTGAACAAAAACAAAAATCCTAAGAGTTTGATTAAAGGATTCCAAGTAGCTCAGTATTATCCTGGTCTTTGCCTCCTCCATCAGCCCAGAAGCTTCTGCCAAGAAATAGCTCTTGGCCATGGCATTAATCTGCCCCACGAAATAAATTTTGTTCCAAATGTTATGCCACATGTTTAGTCAGAGACTTTTAAGAAAGTTCTCTCTTCCTCTGCCACAGGAACACTAACATCCTCTGATTTCTCTTTAGGGTTGAGATTTTTCTCCAAAATGAATTATAATCGCTCAAAGAGAATTAACAATTGACACTTCAGCTTCTCCTAGAAACATGAAAACCTAAGCTAATTAATGAAAGAGAGTGTCAAGGGCAGGGGATATGGAGGGCTCACCTCTACCTAAGAAAGTTACACAGGCCGAGGGGAGGGGATCTGGCTGGGGAAAGGGATAAGTCCCCTTTTCTCCTATAAATGACCACATTAATATTATTCTGGACCATAGATTTTATGGGACATTAACTACCATCACTGGGATTCCAGAGCTAAGGGAGTGAGGGAATACCCAAGGTGTGGAAAAACAGGAAGGAGGAAAGAATACTGTGTTGAAAATCAGGAGAGTGAGATTCTGGTAACAGCCTTGAAACAACTAGGTAGGGCAGGTGACCTGTACTGCCCCTGACCTTCCCAGCTTGGCACAACTATTAACCAAATCATACTCTCAAGACTTCCAGCACAGGAGTAAGTAGTGGTGTGTTCTTTCACAAGAAGGAATATAATTGTTGTATCTTGTTCAATGACGTTAGCAGCCATTGATGTGCAATACCTAGCTCCATCACTTATGCATTCGATGAGATCTTCGTGCATGAGCTGGAGAAAATATAAAGAGAAACTTCCCTTCATTTGCTGTTTGGCTATTCAATGGTGTCATTCATATGGGAAAGACAGGAGAGATGTTTTACTCTATCTAGTCCTTTAGCCAAGGTTCCAATGCCACCAAAATCCTTTCTAAGGAGAAGAACTTAATGACTTCTCCTGTGGTTGCTGTCTTGTTTCTTTCCTTTGTCATTTCATCTTCTTGTCTAGCCACAAAGTCACCCTCTGTCCCCATTAAGCCATCCAAA
The DNA here is from genome assembly GCA_008750895.1 of Mirza zaza. Taxonomy (NCBI): domain Eukaryota; kingdom Metazoa; phylum Chordata; class Mammalia; order Primates; family Cheirogaleidae; genus Mirza; species Mirza zaza. Next base: position 26,920 of record VSMD01096734.1, read on the forward strand.
GCATCTCCATTAAATAATTTCTCAAATCCCTCCCCTTTTCTGTTGAATCTAGTCTTATTTACAGTGTTTGCATTCGAAATAAAGACAACGGCATTTTTCTTATTCTTTCAATTTGAAGACATTATAACATCATGAATACTACTAAACGTGAGAGACTATGGAAGAATGTAGGCCCTTGATCCTCAAAATAAACTGAAAATTACCCAGGCTCTTTATTCACCTCACGTTGCAAACAATGAACAGGAAAACAGTGGACTCAGTTTGGTCTCTCTATTTCATTTGCCTAAAACAAAGAAACTGCCATTTCTTTGTAAAAGAAACTATATGTAATAGAATAGAATATATAAAAAACAGGATTACCACCTGCACTATCTGAGACCAAGCAGCTGTTCTGATATTTGGGTCGGCATTGTTGACCTCCCAAATACTTTCTCTGCTACTGCTGTGAAGCCATCCACACTCTGCTGTCCATTGTCCAGAAAAGGTGTCAGAGTGGATTTGAGGGAAATATCTCACATAAGTCCTGTTCACAGTTCCAGCTCTCCTTTAGCCTGTGACTCAAAATTGTCAATGCCATTTAAAATCCCAGTATCATCAGTTGTAAAATGAGATAATGCATGCTTTGAATGATATTATGAAGACTGAATGAGGTAACACAGCTACAATGCCATGTGTACTTATCAAATACATATGAATTGACCAAGAGTTGCCATTAAATACTCCTGTATTTCTAGCTTTAAAAAAGTATAAGTTTCAGAAAGCAGGTAAAATGTTTACTTTCTTTAGCTCCTGAAAAACTCAATGGTACACAATAATCACTCCCTTTACTAAAACAGATTCTAAAATCTCCCTTAAAAAAATTCTCACTGTACTGCAAGCATCTCCCACACATGGTAAACTTCCTGAAGAAAGGCATCCTCTTTATGTCCTAAATTGTCCTGAATTGAGTGCTTCCTGATACACATGCTTAATAAATAGCTTTGAACTGAACTGATCCAGCCTTAATGACAATATCATCAATGCATCACTAAGCATTCGATTTGTATAAAATTGCTTCCCTTGGAAGGCTTTGAGAATGCTAGAAGACCTTGTGCGGGAGCATGCTCCGTTCTGCATGGATAACATGTGGTTGGTGCTGAAACAATGTCACTCATCTCTCTCAGAGTGTTTCATGAATTTTATCTCCTCCTCCCACCTCTTGTCCCCAGAATACAAGAATTCAGCACTCTTCTACCCTTCGTCAATAATTCAGTGTTTCATCTGCCATGCCTCTAAGTACAAGGTCATATGAATCTTGTTGATTAGGTATCTTGTCTCCCCAACAGTATGATAAAATTCAGAGCCAGTTCATCCCGGTTTGGACCCAATTCAGTCTCCATCATGCTGGTTATCCAGTGCATTTATTAACAGCACCCCTTTCACTTTCAAAAATGCCCTAACTCGGGCATCCTAACCATAAGCTGCTAGGGAGGCAGGCCCCATCTCTTACTGGTATCCCCAAGTGCAAAATTTACTCTCGACAGATGTCTGTTGCCTGAAACACAGATAGTGCTTTGCTAACCAGTCTAATAAGAGGCAGATGTTCTTGTCTGTGTACATTTTTCCTCAGCTATTCTCTGAATGAAGTATGTTCTCCAAAAGCCTTCATTTTGACATATCCTTAATAATGCTTCCCTTGTCCTTAAAATAATTAATGGGTTTAAAAATATCAGTCAATAGAAACAGAGTGATACATGGAGTGGAAGAAAACAGTGAATATTTTGGCAGAAACAAATAAAAGCTGCATTACTAACCATATAAACCTCGCTAATGGAGCTTATCAGCCTTTTCACAGCAAGACTTTTCATTTCCTTTGTCACCAGGACTCATAAATCTTTGCCACATGACTGGCCTGACTGCTTTATTCAAGACTGACATTAAGTTTCTTATGAGTGTTGGTGCCATGGTTTCCTTGTGCTGGGTGAGTCAAGGCAGGTGGTGCTGACTGTCTCAGAAGAGAACACAGAGCATGGCCACCCTCAGCAGACCTGGGGCAAGAAAGCTCCCTACAGAAACTGGCTTTCTTACAGCCACATAGAGGACAGTGTTATACATTTCTCTATCTTTCTATTTCTCTCTCTCTCTCCCCCTTTCTTTCTCTCTCTCTCTCTCTCTCTCTCTCTCTCTCTCTCTCTCTCTCTCTCACTCCATTAATGCCCATTGGCCTGTTCCTATCACTACTAAGGTGTTTAGAAGGATCCCTTTCTCTGGCATAGCTACCCCTCAAAAGTTTCAAAGAGGCTCAATCAAGGCAAGAAATAATTGCAGGTAATTTCATTTTCCCCACAAATATCAACCATGTTGGCTAAAAATCTGATATTTGAAGTATAAGAATATAATTTTCATCAACATAACAAAATGCTTTCTCGTCGGATCTGACTTTAATGGTTCTCAATGGGGATCATCCCCCCCCCACCCCCCGGTCCCACCCAGGGAATGTTTAACAATGTATGGAGACACTGTTGAATGCCACGCCCGAGTGGGAGTAGGTGCTACTGGCACCCAGTAGCAGAGGCCAGAAATGCTGCTAAACACCCTATAATGAAAAAGATAGGCCCCTACAACAAAGAGTTTTTCAGCCTAAAATGTCAATAAAAAATTCCGTTCAGATCAAGCAGTCAGAACACGGAGACTGGGAAGTAGGCATACCCCGCACAGCTCTCATGCGAGTTAAAGGGGCCGAGGACTGGAGCTCTGGCATGCTGGGGTCATGGAGAACAATTTTACCTTTTGAACCATGTAAATGTATTGTATATTCAGAAGATAAAATTGACATAAAAGAAGAAAGCCATAAAACTGGAAACAAAGAGAAACAATTGTATATCAAAATTAATGGTATATCAAACTAGTAATTATTTATTATTTTAATTTATCAAGAGGATACAAGAGTTTTAGATTTTTATGAATAAAACATTATAGGCTCAAACCATGTAAAGCAAAAATCGACAGGCTAGAAGGAGACATTATTTGAGGAGTACCTGACAAACCTCTCTTGTTCTGCAACAATAAGCAAAAAAAGACTATAGTAGATTTCAATGTTGTTAACAAAGTTGACATAAGGGACAAACGCAGACTAGTGTGTACACTCCTGTCCACCAGCATTCATAAAAATTAACCACAAATTGTTAAACTTACTTATTAATTCTAGTAGGTGGTTTTATAAATTCTTCAAGATTTTCTTCATAGGTTAGATTATGTCATAACAAAGAGTTTTATTTCTTCTGTTTCAATCTAGGAGAAAATTATTTTTCTTGCCTTACTGTACTAAGTTGAACCTTCAGAATGGAGCTAAACAGAATTCTTGACAGTGAATTTCTTTTTTCCCTGTCTTACAGGGCAATATTCTTTTTTTCCCAGTCTTTCAGGGTAATATTCAAACTTTCAATATTAAGTATGTATGATGTTAGTTGTAGTTTCTCATAGATGCTTTTTATTTCATTGAGGAAGTTCCTTCTCATTGTTACTTTATTGAGAATTTTTATAATGGAATAATACTGAATGTTGACAACTGCTTTTTCTGCACATATTGGGATGATTATGTGGATTTTATGCTTTAGTCTATGGATATGGGAAGTTACATTGATTAATTTTTTAACTTTCAACCAACCTTGCATTCCTAGGATAAACTCCTCATAGTCATCATAGTCATGATGTATTATCTTATATATATATATATATATATATATATATATGTATTTAATGCTCAATTTTTTAAGAAAGACAGCTATATTCATAAAGGATACTGGCTTGCAGTTATTTTTCTCTGTAATGACTTTGGTATTGGTATCAGGGTAATATTCTCATAAAATGAGTTAGGAAATACAAACTCCTCTTCTATTTTCTGAGAGAGTTTGTGTGGAATTGATGTTATATATCCTTTAAAGCATTTGTAGAATTTATTACTAAAGACATTCAGGCTAGAAATTTTCTTTTAGACAAGTTTTTAAGCTACAAATTTATACCCACACACCTCCCCACACACACTCACACACATTCTTTTTTCCTAACTAATTATTCTTGCATGACGATTGGAATTTGTCCTTTTCAACTTAGTTTTGAATTAATTAGCAAAAAGTGGGTCATATTATTCCCTTTTCATCTTTTTAATGTCTGTAAGATTTGCAAAATTGTCCCCTTAGACTGGTAATCTCTGCCTTCTCTCTTTTGCTTTCTTTTTTCCATGATTAATCTATCTAAAGCTTTATCCATTTATTGATCTTTTTAAGAACCAGCTTTTGCATTATTCATCATATTTTTCTCTTGTTTTCTGTTTTCTATTTAATTAATTGGTCTCCTGTCCTTGTGATACAACATGGAAACTATCTCCAGATGGCTGAGAGGAGCTGATCAACTGCAGGGTTTGCCATGTTTGCTTTTCTTTTCTCAGGGATCATTTTCTTGTGCTTCCTGTTGTCTAATGTCTGGGGATATTTTTTTTCATATATTTAATCTAGTAATTTAGCTATTAAAAGTGAGAAGGTCATCCATTTTTTGTTAATCCATCACAGAAGGAAGCAAAAATCTTTTGGTTGGTTTGTTTTGTTCTTAATTTTAAAAAATCATGTTTTTCTTCTTCATGCAAATTATAATAATAGATTTCCTAATGTTGAAATAGCTTAGCATTCCTAAGATAAACTGTAGTTGTTTAATATATACCATTACTTTAAGACCCTGTTGAATAGTATTCAAATGCACTGTCAAATAGTATTTTAATTTATATTTTTAATTTATATTTTTCTATCTGTATTCAAATTATGATTGGTCTAAATTTTTTGTGTTTATCCACTTTATGTATCACAAGATTATCCCAGCTCCACGTCATAAAATGGGAAGTTGCTTATCTTATTATATTTTGATTCATGGAACAAATTTAAAACATTATTTCTTTTTTCAATATTTTGTGGAAGTCAAATGCTTAAAAATATCTAAGCATGATTAATTTCTAAGGGATAGACTCTGACAAACATTTCAAGTTTTTTAATACAATTGATGTTTAATACTAGTTTTTCATCACTTCTTGGATCAACATATAATATATATTTTTCTAAAAGTCCATCAGTTTTATCTATATTTTCCAATATATTGGTTTGATGTCAGAATATTCTAATGATTTTTACTTGCTTAGTATAAGTACACCATCTTTCTTATTCCTAAATTGTTATTTATATCCTCTTTTTTGTAAGACTTGTCAATTTTTAGTTATCATATCAGTCTTATAAAATAATTTGATTATATTTTATTGACAAAATCTATTTTTCTTTATCATTTCTTTTACCCTTATTAATTTCCTCCTTACACTTTTAGTTTTTGTTGCTCATTTCCTTTCCCTCCTGTATTTGAATATTTTGAATTTTTCAGTTAACTAGATAAATGCATTTAAGTATGTAAATTTCCTGTGAGAAGTGCCTTGGTCACGGCATGAATTCTTTAAATGAATTCTATTTGTTAAGAAGCCTTAATAAAAACATTGAACAAAACAGCTAATACTTTAAATGATAACATAAACAGTTCAGCAGTTCTTTCTAATCATCTGCATTTCTACAGTGTGACAAGTATAGATAGTGGCAATAAAAATAATAATTATCAGAATATCATAATAAACCATAATCCACAGGGCTCCCTTATACTACTAGTTTCTGAAGACCTTACATCTGATCGCTACTTAACTCTTGCAGGCTTTGACTTCAGATTTGACACCAGACTAACTTTCGCATGTTTTCTATCCAGATGCGGAGTCTCCATTGGAGCAGTTTATGGCCTGGGATTAGTTCCTGAGGCCACTTTGGCTTCTGGCTCTAGCATCTTACGTATGATCCCTTGACATTAGATCCTTGGCCTGCTTCCAAAATTTTCTGTGCTACTCCTGTCTTCATTACATTTGCACTTGGTAATATAGCCTTGGGTATATAGCCTGTGTGTTTAAGATACTAAAACAGAGCAGAAAAAAACAAAACAAAACAACCCCCCCACTTATTTCACAGTTATCACCACAAAACAACCCCCCCACACTTATTTCACAGTTATCACCACATTTAAGTAAACTTTGCTAAGTAATTGTCCTCAAAGACTGCCAGAAGTTATTTCTTTTCACATTTTCCCATGCCCAAAGTTATATAGCTTACACAGCTCAAGATAGCTTGTGAAACAACTCAGTCATTTCATAATTCCTTCCTGTGTCACAGATAGACATGCAGTCCTAAAGCCCTGATATATTTTGACTCAGTCTCTCCAATATCTCTCAGAACTACTCTATAAAAATACTATTCCTACTCTACAATCTAAATTATATCTTTCTTTCTATTTACATCATCTTTTTTTATATAAAAATTAAGATATTAATTTATAAAAATTCTCAAAATATTCCTTTTAAAGTAAATGTTATTTGAAAACATTTTAATGGCTGCATAATATTCCACTGTGTAACTGTACTTATTGAACAATTTTGGGGACCTGATGCGGTGAGTCACACCTATAATCCTAGCACTTTGGAAGGCCAAGACATGAGGCTGAGAGTTTGAGATCTACCTGAGCAAGAAGAAGACCCCATCTTTACAAAAAGAAAAAATTAACCAGGCGTGGTGGTGCATACCTATGGTCCCAGCTACTCAGGAGGCTGAGGCAGGAGGATCGCTTGAGCCCAGGAGTTTGATGTTGCAGTGAGCTGTGATGACATCACTGCACTTTATCCCAGGTGACAGAATGAGACCTTGTCTCAGAAAAACAAAACAAAATACCACCAATTTTTGTATTGTTCAACATTTTCTTTTAATTTCCATGTAGGTGTATTTTGTATGTATTTCTACTTAATGGCCTGGGACATATTACCTTAGAATATGATAATATTCTAAGAAAACCAATATGGGTATTTTAAGGCTCAATCATATTGCTGAATATATTCCTCAAGTTATGCCAATTTACAGCAACAAATTTATGTGTATTATATCCCTCTTACACTTTTATAAATTGTTGGCCTCGTTTTTGTTTTTATTTTCTATTAAACAAGTAAAAACAGTATCCTTTCATTTAAAGTTGCATCTTTAATAACTAATAGTTTTGCAGTTTTTTATTTGTGCTTATTATACACTTATTCTTATATAACTTATTCCTTGCATTTTTTTTTTAGCTTTAGTGCTTTTCTTATTGGCTTACTAAAATGCTTCACAAAGAAAGTATATCAATCCATATTTTATATGTGAAATCAACATTATTAATGTATTGAGGTTTTAAATTTTAATCTAGTCAAACATGTCAGCCTTTGCTTTCATGGTTATTCTTATTGTTCGTGTCCTTTGCAAACTCAATTAACTATGCCTGTATATTTTTGTAACTTATAATTTCAATTTACTTAAATATTTTAAACAACTGAAATTTAATTTAGGTGCCTTACAAAGTTTGATAATTCTGGAGAATTTTCCCCCAAATAGAATTTTTTAGCATGCTCAATAATTTTCATAATGCTCATATATTTGTGATTTCATTAAGTAGTTTAATGCATCAAAATAGGTCACATAGAAAAAGTTTAGTTTATACTTGGTCACTTTCCATGTACATACCTGAAGAATAGATAAAGGGATATTTTTATAGATTCCTACTGATAGGTTTGCTATTATTTTCAAAAGTTTAATATCCTGTAAAATTGAGAAATACTTGCTTCCCAAGGCCTGTTTTCTGCATTAGAATTGGAAAATATTAGAGAAATTTATAGAAAGTTTCTTCTGCTCTCTAATTCACTAAAAATAACTCCAGAAATGAGAATGTAAATGAATAGTGTTTTAATTCCATGTTCCCTATTTCCCTCTTACGAGTTCTGTATTTTATAGATTTTGAATACATAATCCCCAAAATAGAATCACTGTAGCCATAATGGGTTTATAAATTTAGCATTTCCTTAATTTCACTCATGTTGATAAGCAGTTGGAGATTGTTTCCCTTAGTAGTAGAAAGTAGTAGCAATGAACAAATCCTATTTCTAAGGTCATCACGGCCCGCACTCCCTTCGAGCAACACAACATTGTCTTAAGAGGTCATGACACTGACACAACCTGAAGTGACCAAGCCGCCATCTAAGCCTCACTAGCACCCAGCTCACACCAGGAGACTGAAAAAGTCTCACTCATTGAGCAGAATAATTATGCCATTGTTTTAAGGTAAATAGCTTGAATGAAGTTTTCCAGATGTGGAATATGAGACATGTGCAATTAAAATAAATTGTAAAAGATTAATTACATGGACACTAAGGGAGAAGCTAAGTAAGCCTCAACCTATTCTTTCTAAAGATTAAATTCCTTGACTTTCCTCTAGTACAAGATGCCATTCTAAGTCTGATGAAGAGGACTACATTTGGATGAAGACCATTCAATGTAAAAAATGTGGATGAGATTGCATTATTTAAACATACACTTTGCCTTCTAAATATTTTGTAATGTGCAAAAGGGGTAGCCCTAAATCAAACTGTGTTCTACCACTGGTTTGAAACTCTACCTTGCACTCTCATGACATGGTAAGACATATGCATGTATATGCTCATGAGCCTTAAACTTTTACAGAAATGATCCTGCAAACTTGAGTTCACATGATGTGACTATAAAGAAAAGTCTATACTCATTTGGATGTCTATCACATAGTCTGATGTTGGCATCCTGGGCTTTCTGGAGGTTGGATGCAAATTTGACCTTTTTAACAAACGCCTTTGTGTTCTGCTCCCTGCCCTGCTATCATCATCAAAGCCTTGTATCTCAGTGCACGTAGCTATTGGTCCGTGTGCGTGTTTGTGTGTATGTGGGGTTAGTTGTTTAGTTGGTATCCAGGTATCATGGAGCAAATTACATCTCTCATATTCCCTAAAGTTATGAAGAATCATAATTCACATTGATATCATCTCTGCTGTGCTATCCGGAAATGCTTCTGTCTTGTGAGAAGCAACACATCTTGTGGATCTATGTGATTACAGACATGCCTGAGGAAGGGGAAATAGGCTAGTCCTGCTCCCAGCATGTATTAAAACAGGAGGAAGAAGACTGGATGAGTTAGACAGAAGTATGTAAGGGTCAAGTTTTCACATATATGCAAATGACCTCATGTTTCTGGACCCTTACCTTTCACTCTGTCTCCTAACTGCTTATATCCTAACCTGTAATTCCAGACTTCGACCTGGTAATTTGACCTCAATTCTAGGTTATTCTCTCTTCTGCTGCTGTGGTCCATCTTTGTCTGGACCTGACCCTGAACTCTATGGTAAACTAATTTCTTTACCCTACAAGCCAAGTATTATCTCTAGAATGATCCATACAAATAGAAAGAGTTCATTAGAATGAGATTTTGTCCCCAACAGAATCTCTTATGAACAATAAAATAGCACAACAATTGATTTGATCAATATTTTATGTTAGAATGAGCTGCCAGAGAGTTCAAGTCTGCCTTTGGTCTTCTTGTTTTCATTAATCTTAAAGAAGATAAATTGTATTAATTGAATTTGCTTTTCTAAATTAGATAGCATTATAAACAGGGGAGAAATGACCCAGAGAGGGAAATCTGAAATAGGTGGCAGTGGTAAACAAAAATCACAAGATTCATCTTACAAGAGGAAAAATAATCTCCTATAAGAAAGTTTTTCTCTTTGTTTAGGCTATACTTCAGATAGAAATAATGAAACTAAAGAAGACCCAGAAACTGATACCAGTGACCCTACACCTTGTGTGGACAGATTAGAAGATTGTAAAGCTACAATCTGGAAAGAAAAAGCCAGGCTAACTCCCCCAAAGTCCAAACAATAATGGTTGATTTATGTGCTCCAAATACTTAATATTTAGAAAATTGGGCAGTTCGTGTGAGAACAAGCCAGGCAGCTGTGTTAGATACACCTCCTTTGCCCAGGGTCACTAGTCTGGACCCCAGAAAACTGTCTGTTTGACCTGGGCAAGGTATTCATATCTTCTGAGCTGCAAATGCCCTATCAGTACAATGAGGATAACAATCAGTTCTATTTCACAAGGTTGTTTAAAAATTAGCTTAAAAAATGTATGATAAAATACTAACAAAGTGTTATCTATTAAGTGCTTGATACATATTTAACAATATTTAAAGTACTATTTCAAAAATAATAATATAAATGTCTGAGCATGAAAAGGTTGAGGTCCAGGTCATATCTAAATCTGTACATTTAGCTAGTAGAAAGGAGTAATAAGTCCATGTCACAGGCAGAGAATATTAGAGGAATAAGTCAGAAAAACTGCAGAAGCTCACAGCCTACAGTAAAGTACAAATATAAGGGAAGGCTGTGATTCCAACAAGAGAGACACACATTAAGTGCTATGCAAATCCAAGGGAAAAAGAATCACTAAATCTGTATCGAGCAGTGAGAAAAGGCTTCACAAAGAAAATAACATTCTAGTTGGTGCTTTAAAGATGAGTGGTGATTTTGGAAGTGAGAATGGTACAGGAACATCCTAAAGACAGAACAATGTGAGGCCAAAGAGCCCACAAAGCAGACAGTGGATCGTCCGATATACTTGAAGTAGACAGAGATAGAGCAAGGAGTGGAAGAGGGGAAGAGAGTGCAATGATTCAGCTGAGGAAAAGATGAGTCTGGTTTGGTAAAACCATAGAATGACATATTAGGAATGCATAAATTACTCTGAAACAATGGTGAGTTGCAGGATACTAAGCTGGGGAAAAACAAGTCTTCAGGTTACAGCCATGAAACAGGACAGCAAGAAACCTGCAGCAGCACAGGTGAAGTGGGTGTTTATCCTGCTCAAGAAAATCCCCCAAAGAAGAAAACTGCCACGAGAGGTAGCTAAGAGTTCAGTCAAAGGGCACACACAGTAAACAGAACTATGCTCTGAGGAGAGAGCAAAAGAAGTGCCAGCTATAGATCCTGGAGTTTATTAAGCCAGATGGACACCCAAGAGGCTGGCTGTCCAAATAAAAAGCCACCTTTTGTGATAAACTGCTGATTCCCGATCCATCAGGTTAGGAGAAGTTTGTGTGGAGTTTCTCAAAAGCTCACAGAGCCAGGGCCTCTATGAACTAGTTGGAGAGAGAGAAGGTATAGCTGAAGCACCCTGGAGAGGTAAGAGGAGATTTTGAGAAGTGATTTTGAGAAAAAAAAAAAAAAAAACAGAGTCAATGATAAGTCCCGCCTTCATTACTCAAGAGAAAAATTCTCTTTCTTGACAAGGTCGGGGGAGGGGCCTGGGGAGGGCCAGTGGGGAAGAGGAGAAACACACATGCCAACGTCTAGGTTTGGGGAATAATATGTCCAGGACAAGGCAGGAAAACAAACACTGGCTTTGCAGACATAAAACCTGAGATATAACTCTGAATCCATTTCACAACCATAGGATCTGGGATATTACTGAAATTTTCTTAGCCTGTTTCCTTGTCCATAACGAGGGGATTATAGCACCTATGCTGTGGGACCGTTGTGAAGATGAAGCCAGATAGTATGTGTCAAACACCCAGTCCAGACACATTAACTGCTCTTGCTCACCTTCAACCCGACCAGTTCTAAAAGCCTGGAGGTGCCAACACGCTTAACTTGATGACTTTATCCCGCTTTCTGTGGAGTTCAAAACTGTGGAAGAAAAGATTGAAGCATCCAGCACTTCTTCACACAAATACCACCAAGTCTTCCTCTGGCTCTCTCAATTGCCATTTAGCAGATTTTCTTTTTATTATTATTTTTCATATTTTTAGAAGTGAAGTTTGTGGCTGTTTTTAGCGCAGATATTTTTCTAAGAAGCTGTTAATTTCATGGGGCTCATTTTAATATGGTTTTAAGGGACCAACAATATGGTGTAGCTTTCAAAACAACTATCTGGCTGTTTTATTAAAACAATATTGGTAATTGATAGTTATTTATCATTTAGGTGTGCTCGACAGACTTTGACTTTTCATTTCTCAAAGGGAAGTTCTAGTAAGTATATGAATTAATTTGTTTTAGTCAACAGGTATTAGAAATCTATCTGCAGCATCATTTAAAAGCCATTGGAAAAACAAAATTCATTGTTACTATTTCCTGAGCTCCAAACTGCATTATCAATAAAATGTGACTAATTTGCCATCCCCACTGCATCCTGATTTCCCATAAGTTTATTAGCTCAAAATTATATTAAAAAAATTCTTATCACCTAAACTTTCAGAGTTTATCTAATATCCTCCAGAACATAGGCTTGCAACTTTATGAAGAATCATAAATTATTAAAATTAAACTACAGTCATGTCTTGATTTCCTCACTGAATACAGAATAGAGTGCTCTCAGCATTGTTAAGGGGACTGAAAATGGTGTAATGCAAAGAGCTGATAACCTGGGCTCTGTGTCAATCTCTGGGACATTGCACAAGTCACTTCGCCCTCCAGTGCCAGCTTAGCCCTCTAGAAAAATGGGATGATGGCTGCCCCTGTATCATTCAGGACTATTGAGGACACATTTTTAAAATGTTTGTAAAAATTGTAATGCACACTATAAAATCTGCTGGAATTATTGGTATTGGGAATGGTGCAATTTATGTTGAATTTTAAACTGTCAACTTATCAAAGACTTGTTTTCAGCAAGGGCTTCACTAATGCCTGACTCCCTCTAAAAATAACAAGCAATTTCAGTAAATTATAAAAGAGGAACATTTGCATGGCTTCCTGTCAGTAACGACCATTTATGTGTTTGAAATAAATGCCATTTAGATATGAAAAACATAAACCCTGAAATTTTCTGTAACTGACTTTGCTCAGCATAGAGAAAATTCCCATAGAAATTTACCATGTCAACAGGATCTCCCAGGAATATGAAAGACCTTTATTCCAACAGGTGAATTGGAAAAGAGTTTACAAGTTTCACTGTTAATTTTTGGACACTTTTTTTCAAATGCAAGTTATCACCACCTTCTAATTTACAACAAATACTATCTATACGGTGATGACCCCTCAAACTCTATCTCCAGCCCAGGTAACTCTGTCAAGATTAAGCTTCAGTCATTCAACAGCTAACTGAACATCCTACGTTCAACATATTCATGACTAAGCTCATCAGCCTCTGTGTCAACACTGGTCTTCCTTTGTTTTTCCCATAATTACAACTGGTTGCATTTGCATAAGCCAAAATCTGCCTGGTCAATAGAGCCATGGTTATGTGCTCGCCAGAAGCTTGACTGCCATTTAAACACAAAACATTCACTTCCATACCTCTTGTGTACTTATCTCTGTGCCTGCTTCCAGCTATACCTAAAGCAACCTTACTCTACCATTCCACACCCCAGTTAAGTAGTAGGTAGAGGAAAAGTAGAGAAGTGGGAATGAAGCCAGCAATATTTTTGCTTGATCCTAGGACTAAGAATTAATGCTTGACATGTCTCATGACATTGATTTTTGACTGTCTTTCTCAGTATTGAAAAAACAAACCTAAATTGAGATTCAAACCCTGTCTCAGCAATTACTAGTATAACCTTGAGAAAGTCATTTAGAGTATCTGACTCAGTTTCTTCACTTATGATTTAAACAATATTAATAACAACTTTTCCTTCCTCATGCTAAAAGTAGGCCTAAGAAGGGTATATTTGCATTTAAAGAAGCAATGCATATTGCAAAGTGGTAGGCAGTACAAATGCCATAGTCTTTCCACCAAAAATTCTGCAACTGTGTCTGCATCTACCCCATCTCTTGCTTTCTTCCAGTTACCATGAAGCATGAAGGCTCCTCTCACCACCATCCATCCATCTACTTGTGTCTTGCCCCAGCCCAGTTTCTTCCTATTCACTCAAGGATTTTGTTCTTTTTCTATCTCCTTTCTCTCTAATGAGAGAAAGATCCTTGATCCCTGGTGTTCTCCCAGCTCATCCTCATCCACACATAAACATGCTGCAGTGTCTTCCATTTCCCCTGACTCCACCTTCCCCTGCAGTATTGTCCGCCTCTCCCTCTCCCTCTCCCTCCAAGTGTAGTTACCAGGAGAGTTGCTCACACACCTTGTCTCTCCTACCTTACCACCTATTCAGTTTTTGATCCATTTCAGTCTAATCATTTCTCTCCCTCAGAAGTCAGTAGAAATCACTCTTATTAAAACCGCCATTAACCCCAATGTCACCTTTTAAAACAATCTCACCTTATTCAGTCCCCCACCTAGAATTCGGCATGATTTGGCCACCCCTCTCGCCTGAAATCTCCTCCTCTCCGAGTTCCCACCACACTATCCTGGTTTAACCCCCAAATTAAGATTCTGAGCTTACTTAGTTACAATCTATATCTCATGCATATGTATACCTTCAGCTTCTAATGTAGCTATCAGCATCATGCTCAGTAAGTGTTTTTATTTATTTTTCTTCCTTGCTTGTTTTTAAAGAAACTGGTCCTCCAGTTTTGTTTGTTTGTTTGTTTTGTGTTAAAGAATGATATGACACTGAGATACAGAATATACTATATTCCAAATAAATTGTGGGGGGTTTTAATTCCTTTTTCCAATTCAGTAGCAATTTGTTTCTGAATAAATACATATATGTGACATAAAATAGTAGCTGTTTGTCTTGTGATATCTTTGACTTTTACGTGTTTTATTTTTTTAGTTAATTTTCACAGGCCTCAGCATAATCTGGTTTTCTCTGCTTCTTATTCTATGTTCCAGATATAGACATCCCATTCATTTATGTAATGGGAATTTTACAATTGTGAAGGTCTCATATGATTGTCCATAAATGCTTCCATATCTACTACATTGTCCTCAGTTCATTCTTAAAATCTCATTCGTTTTATTTATAAGTATCAGTGAAGGTAGGTTTTATGCTTCTATTCTTTTAGCACTATTGAGGTAAATTTACATAAAGTTCTCAATTAAAAATAGATTAATTTTTATTAAGGTATAATGTACATTAAAATGCACCCTTTTTAGTATGCAGTTCTGCAACTTGTGGCAAATTCACAGTCATGTGACCACCACCGCAATGAAAATATAGTACAGTTCCATCACCCCAAAGAATTTCTCTCTGCCCCATAGTCAAGTTCTCCCCTGTCCCCAGCTCTGAGCAACCACTGATTTGTTTTATACAGAGAGTTTTGCCTTTTCCAGAATATCAAATAAATGGAATAATGTAATTTACAGCCTCTTGGATCTTGCTTCCTTTACTTAGCAGAAATGTTTCAAGATTTATTCATATTGTTGTATGTATTAGTAATTCATTTCTTTTTTTTCATGAGTAATCCATGGTATGGATTTATTACTTTTTTGTTTATTGATTCACCAGTTGTGGCAGGTGCACTAATCAACCCCCCAAAGCATTCATGTTTTAATTGTGGAACCTGTGACTATATTACCTTACATGGCAAAAGGGACTTTGCTGATGTGATTAATGTCACAAACCTTGAGATGGCAAGGTAATCCTGGATTATTAGCCAGGTGACCAAATATAATCACATACATCAGAAAGATAGTAGCATCGAAAGGATCTGATGCTCTGTTGCTGGCTCTGATGTAAGACACTATATCTATTAGTAAGCATCAGAAAGAGACCTGTAGGAGCCAAAAGGTCGCAATCAGCTGAAAGCCAAGAAGGAAACGTGACCTCAGTCTTACATCCACATCGAACTGGATTCTGCCAACACCTGAGCAAGAGAGGGAACATTTTCCCTTAGAGCTTCTAGAAAGGATGCTGGCCTGCTGACACCTGGATTTCAGTCTAGTGATTCCTCTACTAGATTTCTGTCCACCTGAAATGTAAGATAGCAAATCTGTATGGTTTTAAGCCACTAAGATTGTGGAAATTGGTTTACAGCAGTAATAGAAACTAATATACCAGTTGAAGGGCATTCAGGTTGTTTTCAGTTTGGGGTAATTATGAAAAAAGCCACTATAAAATGTAGAGTACAGGTTTCTGTGTGAACTTGAACTATCTTTCCCCTTGAGTAGAATTGCTAGGTTGTATAAGTGTCTATTTAGTTTATTAAAAATTTCAAAACTGTTCTCCTAAGTGAATGAATTTCATCATTTTGCATTTTCACAATTAATATATGAGAATTCCAGTGGCTCTGAATCCTCACCAACATTTGGGATTGGCAGGGAATCTTATTTGGGTGTTTGTTTGCCCTATTCGGATAAGTATGTGGTGGTTTCCCATCATGGTTTTATTTTCATTTCCATAATGATTAATGATTTTGACTTGGTGAAATGTCTGTTCAAAGTTTTTTGCCAAATTTTAATTGGGTTATTTATTTTCTCATTATTGGGTTTTACATATTCATATATTTTGGTGTATTTATTTCCTGGTGCTGTGTATATGACCACTAACTTGGTGGCTTAAAGCAACACCCATTTATAATCACAGTTTGTGTGTCAAAAGTCTGGCATGGCATAACTGGGTTCTCTGCTCAGAGTCTTATCTGACTCTGTCAGACTAATTCAAGGTGTCAGCAGGCTGCATTTTCATCTGGTCTCTGGAGCTCAGGGTCCTCTCTCAAGCTCAATTTTTTTTAATGCTTAACTATTTTACTCTAAAATCTGTAAAATATATAAAATACCAAGATTATCGACAGTCACAAATGTTTTGAAATCACTGGATACATGTATTTTCTTAAGATTGGTTCCATTTGTGTAGAAGGTCTGTGAGGATTTCCCGGTGACAACATTCCACCACTTAAGATATCCTCCAGCAGAGACAAGCATTTTGCTATCTGGAGAAAAACAAAGGTCAGCCACCCAGCTTCCGTGAGTGGTAGCTCCTTCTTCTGTAATTGGAGCACACGAATGGAGAAGCTGACCATTGGAGACATTCCATATCCTGACTTCTCCATTGTCATCTCCAGTCGCCAGCAGGGTACTGTCCACAGAGAAGGCAGAGCAGCACACACAGCCTTTGTGGCAGAATTTAGATTGTTGCTGTGGTAGGTAGGACTGACGTCGCTGATTTCTTGCTGGCTGCTCCCCAGGGATTGCTCTCAACTCCTAGAGGCTACCCTCAGCCTTAGCCAACTAGCCCTCTCACAACATGGGTGCTGAAAAGCCAGGAGAATCCCTCTTTGGTTTCTCTCATGGATTCTTAACACTGAAGTGACTATCGGTCACACTCTCCATAGAAGGTAATCTAATCAAGGGAAGTAACTATCCCATCACACTAGAAGGTTCTGTCAATACTCAAAGGGAAAGGATTATACAGGATTTATAACTAAGAGTGTGAAAATGCTGGGTACCATCTTAGAATTCTGCCTACTGCCTCTGGATACAATTCTGCGGTCAGATATATGTTACACAAATGTTTCCTTACAAACATTCACTTTTCATTCTCTTCAGAAAATAATCTTTTGAAAAATAGAATCTTTGAATTTCGAAGAAGTCCAGTTTTTCTCTTTTTATTTTCTTTTATGTATTGTTTTTGATGTTGTATCAAAGAAATCTTTGCTTAATCCAAGATCACAAAAATGTTCTCCTATTTTTTCTTCTAGAAGCTTTATAATTTCAGGTTTTACATTTGAACAATGATCTATTTTGAATTAATTTTTGCATCTAAAGCATGAGTATGGGTCAAGGTCTTTCTTTTTGGCATATGGATGCATAATTGTTCTAGCATCATTTGTTGAAAACATCCTTTCTCAACTGAATTGCCCTTGTACCTTTGTCAAATATCAATTTTTAATATGTATGGGTCTATTTCTAGATTCTAAATTCTGTTCCATTGAGCTATATGCCCATCCCCAGTATCTAAATTACTGTAGCTTTCTATTCAGTGTTAAAATTAGATAGAGTAAGGCATCCAAATCTGTTCCCCTTCAAAATATTTTTGACTATTTATGTTTTTCTTATATTAATATTTATAAGATAAAATATATTTGCCTCCTCAGATACATTTTAGAACGAGCTTGTCAATTTTAACAAAATTCTTTCTGGGAATTTGATTTAGACTGTTTTGAGTCTATAAGATAAGTTTGAGAAAAATTTACATGTTAACAATATTGAGCCTTCTAATCTGTGAACATGATATAGCCCTTCACTTATTTATATATTCTTAAGTATCTTTTTCAGGGTTTTTTAGTTGTCAGCATACAGTCTGTACATATTTTGCCAGATTTATACCTAAGTATTTCATCTTTATTGGTGCTATTGCAAGTGGTATTTTTTAATTCAATTTCTAGTTAGATGTTCATTGCTGGTATATAGAAATTTTGTTGATATTTATGTACTGACTTTGTGTCCTGCAACATTCCATTTATTAGTTCTAGTAGAGTTATGAAAAATTTTTAAGATGTTTTTATATAGACAATTATGTCATTTGCAAATAGACACAGTTTTATTACTTACTTTGCAATCTGTGTGCTTATTATCCTGATTATTATTATTATTATTTTACTTTCTCTCCCCTGTTGCACTGGCTAGGACTTCCAGCATGTTGTTCAGTAGGAAAAGAGAGACATACTGGCCTTATCCCAATTTTACAAAGAAAGCATTCAGTCTTTCACCATTAGTATTATGTTAGCCATAGGCATTTTGTCGATTTTGTTTATTGGACTAAGAAAATTCTCTTCTATTCCTAGATTGATAGAGTTTTTATTATTAAAGTATTTTGATTCACATCTAACACTTTTTTGTACATCTGTTAAGAGGATTATAGGCTTTTTCTATTATTATTCTGTTGATATGGCAAATTACATTGATTGCTTTTTGAATAATGAAGCAATCCTAGGACAATTCCTAGGATAAACTCTATTTTTGATTATGATACATTATCCATTTTATATATTGCTGGTTTTGATCTGCTAAAATATTAAGAGTTTTACATCTAATTTTATGAAGTGTAAGGGCCAAGGGCCTGTAAGTTCACTGAAAATTGCTGACATGAGGCAGATTGATTAAAAGAAGAAAATGCACACAAATTTATTTAATGAGTATACATGGGAGCCTTCAGAATGAAGACCCAAAGATACAGGGGAAATTGTCCATTTTTATGCTTAGGTTCAATAAAGTATAGACAGCCATATAGAAATATGATTGGACAAGAAGTGTATGATCTAATGCTAATGGACTGAGTGGGGAAACTCAGCAAGGCCTGTCTGTCTAGATTCTTCTTGGCCTCTCTGAGAAGCATCCCTTCCTCTGGGGGGGATGAAGCAGGGCCCTCTCTGGTATGGGGGTCTCATGACCTACAGTCAAACAAGGTAGGTCAGACAATTTCTTTATGGACAGTTTTTACACAGAATAATTTTAGGGTTTTATGATTGGCTTTTGAGAAAAGGGGTTCTGACTGTTATCATCCACCTCGGGGAAGAGGGATTCTAGTTTCTATGGCTAGCCTTGGGGGAGAACGGGACTGAGAGACAGCAGAACAGAAGGTCAGAGAAAAACTTTTGCCCCTGAGTCCTTCATTTTGGGATTCTGTTTGCCAAGCTTCAATGGGAGGCTTATTTTTGTCTAATTTTCTTTTCTTTTAATGTTTTTTACATGTTTTGGATTCAGAGTAATCTTGATCCTATAAAATGAGTCTAGAGGTATCTTTTCCTCTATTTTTCTGGAAAAAAATGCGTAGAATGGCATTTTTTTTCTTCTTTTAAATGTTTGGTAGAATTTTCCAGTGAAGTCATCTGAGCCTGGAGTTTTCCACATTGGAAGTGTTATTGTTGTTGTTTAACTGCTAATTCAATTAATTTAAAGGTTATAGAACAATTCAGGTTATTTTTTCTTTAAAGTGACCTTTGAGGTTTGTATTTTCAAGGACTTCGGCCATTTCATCCAAGTTGTCCAATGTACAGGTGTGAAATTACTGGTAGCACTCCCTTATCATCCATTTCATATCTGTAGCTTCTGTGCTGATGTCTTGTCTTTCATTTATGATGTCAATAATGTATGTCTTCTCTATTTTCTTTTTTTCTTAGTCTAATTATGGGCTTACCAAATTTACTGACCTTTTCAATGAACCAACTTTTAGTTTCACTGATTCTCTCTCTTCTTTTCCTATTTTCATTTGCAATGAATTTTGCTCTCGATGTTATTTTCTTCTCCTTGCTTTGAATCTAATATCCTTGTATTTTTTTCATTTCTTATTGTGGAACTTCAGATCTTTTTTTCTTTTCTAATATAAAGATGTAATGCTCATGTTTTTCCCTAGGCACTGCATTAGGTAAGCCACAGAAATCTTGATGTTTATGTTTTTATTCACCTCTAAATATTTTATACTATAACTTGTTTGTTATATTTTACTTGACCTATAGGATATTTAGAATTATATTTTTAAAAATTTAAGATATTCAAGGAATTTCCAGATATCCCATGTGAGTAATTTATTCTTTAATCTGTATGATCAAAGAAATACTTTGTGTGATTTCAATTCTGTTATGTTTGTTAAAAATTGTTTTATGATACATCTTGGTAAATGTTCAATGTACAATTGACAAGAATATGTATTCTGCTGATATTGAATGTAGTAGTCTATAAATGCCAATTAGATCACGTTGCTGATAATGTCATTTGGTTGTCCCGTATCTTTATTAATTTTTTTTCTATTTGGCTTATCAAGAAAGAAGTGTTCATATCTTCAGTTTAACTTTCGATTTTTCTATGTCTTTTTTTAGTTCTTTTAACTCTTGATTCATGTACTTTGAGCTCTGGTTTTAGAGAAGTACACATTTAGAATTATGTCTTCTTGGTTAATTGACTCCTTTGTCACTATGTAGTATCTCTGTTCATAGCAGGTATCATTTTTTTTTTATTTCGGCATATGATTGGGGTACATATTTTAAGGTTTCAATAAATGCCCTTCCCCCCTCTCCCCACAAGTCTGAGTCTCCAGCATGACCATCCCCCAGACGGTGCACTTCTCACTCATTATGTATGTATATACCCTCATTTTTTGTTTTGAAGTCTATTTACCTGATGCTAGTAGAGCTATTCAATCCAGCTTCCATTTGATTAGTGTTAGCATTGTATACCTTTCTTCATCTTTTTTCATTTGAGCTACTTGTGTCTTTTTATTTGAAATGAGTTTCTTATAGTAACATTGTTGGGTCTTGGTTTGTTTAGCCTACTTGTCAATTTTTGTATTTTAGTTGTATGTTTAGTTCATTTCCACTTAATGTTACAATTGACATGACTGAATGACAATCATCACATTGATAGTGTTTTCTATAGTTTTCCATACATTCTTTGTTCTCTTTTCCTCCTTTTTTCCCTTCTTTTGGAATCAAGGTACATTTTTATTATGCTATTTAATCTCCACTATTGGTTTATTTTTCAGACCTCTTTAAAAAATTATTGTTGTTGCCATTAAGTTTATAATATATATTATAATTTAATTACAATAATTTCAAATGATAGCACTTCACATAAATATTAATATGAAACTTGCTACCATATACTCCTAATGATTCCCTCTTTTCCTTATGTGCTATTGTTATCATAAATTTTACTTTTGAATATGCTATAAACCCAAAGTATACTCTACTATTTTTTTTAACTTTTTTTCTATACTCTTTATTTTTTTCCAGCATATTATGGGGGTACAAATGTTAAGGTTACGTATATTTCCCTTGTCCCCCTCCCCCCTCGAGTCAGAGCTTCAAGTGTGTCCATGCTCTACTATTTTTACTTTGAAGATAGTCAGTTCCCTTTTAAATCAATTACAAAGAACAAAGTATTTTATACTTAGTCTCATTTTAACCATTTCTGAAGACCTTGGTTTCTTTTTGTAGATTCAAGTTCCTACATATTACCATATTCTTCTGCCCAAAGAATTACTTTTAATATTTCTTCTGGTATAATTCTATTGATCAAGAATTGTATCCTTTTTTAAAAAAATAAAGTATTTCTTCTTCATTTCTGAAATATATTTTCATTGAAGGTAGAATTCTGTGTTGGTCTTTTTCTTCTCTTGTTACTTTGAAGGTATCACTCTATTGTCTTTTGGCATACATAATTTTTGACGAGAAGTTACATTTTTACCTTTGTTCTTCTGTGTATGTGTGCCCTGTTTGCCACCCTGCTTTAAAGATTGCTTCTTTTATTCGGTTTTCTGCAGTTTGAATACAATGTCTATGTTTGTCTCTGCTTATGGTGTGTGTATGTGTCTGTGTGTGTGTGTAAGTGTTTTCATTTTATCCCAGTTGGTGTTTTTCTCATTGTGTTCAAATGTGGATAATTTCTACTGACTTATTCACTAATTTTTTTATATTTTTAAGTTTTTTTTAGTCTACCAATGAATTATTCAGTGATGTGCTTCATTTCTGTTGCTATATTTTAATTCTAGCCCTTTAATTTGATCATTTTTTAATAGTTTTTATCTCTCTGCTGAAGTGCCCCATGCATGTGGTCCACTTTTTCCACAAGATTCTTTAGCATATTAATTATAGAAATTTAAAATTTTCTGTCTTATATTTCCAATATCTTCTTCATCTATGGGTTTATTTTGTTCTCTAAACAATGGGGTAAGATTTTTTCTCCTTATTTTTTATGTGATACATATATTGTTTTTTTATGTGGGGTGTGGGTGTGTGTATTGTTGTTGTTGTTGGAAAGCCAGGCAGTAGAGATTGAGGTAAATAGCATTTATGCCTGAACATGTTAAGATCTCTTGTTCTGCTTGGCCATCAGTGATAATTCTTGTGTCCCTCAGGCCTACACTACAAGGTATGCTTTCTTTGGTCTCTTTCCTTTTATCTCCATTCTTCATGATTTCCTGGTAGGAATCCACGAAAAAGAATCTATGAGTGGGCCGTGTGTGGTGGCTCACGCCTGTAATCCTAGTACTCTGGGAGGCTGAGGCGGGTGGATTGCTCCAGGTCAGAAGTTCAAAACCAGCCTGAGCAAGAGCGAGACCCCGTCTCTACCATAAATAGAAAGAAATTAATTGGCCAACTAATACTTATAGAAAAAATTAGCCAGGCATGGTGGCACATGCCTGTAGTCCCAGCTACTCGGGAGGCTGAGGCAGTAGGATCGCTTGAGCCCAGGAGTTTGAGGTTGCTATGAGCTGCCACGGCACTCACTCTAGCCTGGGCAACAAAGCGAGACTCTGTCTCAAAAAAAAAAAAAAAGAATCCATGAGTGGTTTCACACTCTATTTGTGTTGAAGACACTAGGGGCCTTACACTATCCCATGCTCAAATTTTAATGATTCATTAAATATGTTAGCTAAATTTTTCTTTCTCACTTAAGTGGAGGCCCTGTCTTCCTTCCCTGCTTCTCACAGGTTAGTTGGCTCTTGTCTTCCTTTTCTCTTTGGATGTGCCTGCCTTTCCTCAGATTTAGGCTAATTGCTCACTTTGCAACCTCATCTCTTTGAAGTCAATAAAAATTAAAAGTTTTTGTATTAATTGAATCTTCCCTGTCATTATGGTGGAAATAACATTCTTTCTAAACTTCTATGTCCTAAGTGGAAGCTGGAAATCCATAATTTTCTTAAGACAATGAAAATAATGTGCATTTGTATGCACACTAATCAACTCAATCTAGAAATTGATGAGAATTTTAGTTAACACAAATGAATTCAATGTTTCTGGAAATTGTACTATGTCCAAGGCAATTAAAGAATTACAAAGAAGAGTCAGAATCCATCCCCTGTTCTTAAAGAGTCTACAATCTATTGGGAAGGGATAGAACCATAAGGAAAAAGCACAAATATCTGGTATCAAATTATTTCAGTTATTTCTCTATATATCAGAATTGAATAATAAGAATAAGATAATAACACAAATTTCTGCTGTGAAAGCCTGTGGCTTGGGGCCTCACTTCATGGGAACTCAGTCAGCCACCTCTCAGAGGCATTTAGGAGCTTGCAGGAAGCTTAGACTATCACTTGAGTGCAGGTGTATTATCTCAATAAACCACTATAAAAACAACAGACTATACAAAAATTTAGAGACCAGATTAAGAGAATTTAGAATTAAGCCAGGTATGGTGGCTCACACCTATAATCCCAGCCCTAAGGTAGGCTAAGGTGGGAGAATCACTTGAAGCTAGGAGTTGGAGACCAGCCTAGGCAACATAATGAGAGCCCATCTCTACAAAAAATTTAAAAATTAGCCTGGAGTGATAGTGTGTGTCTGTAGTCCCAGCTACTCAGGAGGCTAAGGTGGGAGGATTGCTTGAGGCTAGGATTTCAAGGCTACAGTGAGCTATGATCACATCGCTACACTACAGCTTAGGCAGCAAAGTGCGACTCTGGCTTCACAAAGTAGGGAAAGATGAAAAATAAAGGTGCGAGTAGATAGGAACAAAGAAAATGTTGATCTTACAAGAGCCCAAGGAATCATTAACATTCAAATATATATGAAGATAAAGAGTTTTAAAATTCTCTTCAAATATATATGAAGATAAAGAGTTTTAAAATTCTCTTGTGTTATATAATATGATATAAAAAGGACAAACTTGGCTTTTGAAGCAGAGAACAGAAGAGAATAGAATCAGCCAGATGCTCAGATAAATTGCTGAAGCCCCACAGCAGTCTCACTTGCTGCCACCACATCACTGCCTTTAGTACAATTTAAGATCCAAAGCACAATCAGACTGACAAACGCATTTGCTCAAGGCCTTCTCCATTATAATCCCATTAATATCTCTGGGCCCCGAGCCAGCAAGAAACATCTGGTAGGGATTATGTTCTTGCAGAGATAAACATGCAGATGTTCAAAATTATTTTTAAGAAAATTTATCTATAAAGTGTTACCATAAAAATTTAAAAAATGGCAAAACTGCAATCAGGAATGACATGCAAGTATTTGGGAAAATGGAATTTTTAAATATTTAAATGTAATAAAAGCAATATACCACATAGTAAAAAAAAAAATCAATCCATATATAAAAGAAAATTTGAAATAGTCCCCCCCATTTTCTTGTATGTCCAGTCCCATTCCTCACTTAATTTCCCTTACAACTGTTTGTGTCTTTTAATAATTTTGATAGTTTTCCTTATAATTCCAAAGTATATACTCATAGTTCAATTTCTGAAGCCTTAAACATTATTTAAAAATTTGTTCCCTCTTTAAAATATGAAGATATTGGGTTTTTTTATTTAGTGCCGTCTCTATCCAATTTTTTGTTTATTCTATTCATGTAAATCTTCCAGTTATTATTTCACAGTTTAAGTACACTTAAGTCTATATTTCTTCATCCATTCACTAACTACTAGATTGTACCTGATACCTCACCCCTCCATAAAATGAAGCAAAGAATGCTCTTAATTTCTTCCCCAACACCAATGTTGCTTACTGACTGTTGTCAGTTCTAATATTATTTTCACATTCTTAAATTTATAACACTTAAATTCTGCTTCATAACTATGATTAAGATATTCAAGCATTATCTCTAGGATAGGGGTCCTCAAACTTTTTAAACAGGGGGCCAGTTCACTGTCCCTCAGACCGTTGGAGAGTGCGGCGCACATTCCACACATGTGCACTGTGGGCCCCGGACCAGTCGGCTGCTAAGCAGGACAGGCAGCGGTGGCAAAAACACCTGGCGGGCAGGATAAATGTCCTCAGTGGGTCGCATGTGGCCCCGCAGGCCGTAGTTTGAGGACACCTGCTCTAGGAGGATAATAAAATTGAAAACCAAGGAAAATAATTTAAAATATTGTTATCTTTTTCAGCTTTCTGCACTACACATTCACACTTAGTAGTGCTATTGATTCCTAAAGAAGAAAATGTAAACCTCTCTCTAAACTCTTGCCACACGAGGAAGAGTATTTCAGGCCTCAAGGTCAAGTGGCTGCTTTTTATCTTCATTACATGGATTGATAACATCCATAACATAATTCTGTTTCTTCCATATTTGAATCATGATTTTCTTGTATAGTATACTGAGATAGTATTTAAATATGTCATCCTATATATTTTTACCTATGATTATTCAAATTGTCTATTGATCTCTGTTTATTGAACTTGTCATTTCAATAGCACCAGAGGGAGGGAAAAAACTCAGCTGAGAATAAAAGAGTTAGTGTTACTTTTTTTTTTAATTCAAAGATAGGCTCTTAAGCTTATTTCAAGAAAAAAGTTTGTTGAGAAAATTTTCATATATAAAATCCTTGTTTTGTTGAGAGTAGAGAAACTGATTAGCGAATAGGATAGAATAGGATAGAAATGGCAGTTCCAAAATAAAGCTTATTGCCTAAACAGAGACTCAAAAAGATGCAGAACTTGTACAACACAGTGGAAGATCCAAGAATGTCAAAAGAACCAAGAGACTGACAGATGACAAGGGCACCGGGAGGGTACAGAATGTGGACAACATAACCAGAAATCACACAGGGAATAGGCATCAGCAGTCTGTTGTGGCACATACTCAAGACCAGATTTACAAGTTGCATCAGCAATAACAGAGGCTACCACCTGAGGACCAAACAGCATGAGACATCCCAGTGGAGGCCATCAGGATTGCACTGATGTCAAGTAGAGCTGAAAAGGGCTCACTTCTTCCTTACTGCATGCAACTGCACTCAGACAACAGCTTGGGGATGAGGGATACAACCATGTTTTGTTTAGCTTTTTTAATAGTTGCATAAGATAGTAAATTTTCTAAGGTTTTATTTCACCTAATACTAAATTGATCATTTTGCAGAGTACATAGAATGTTACATTAATACAAAGTCCAACAGCATCCAAACATTAACAGCATGATCCATATTCTTTGGAATATATCATCCAAAATATCTGGCACATGATTAAAAATTACTACCCGTGCCAAGAAGCATTTGATGAAAACAAACCCAGATTTTCAGCTTTGCTCTGACATGTAAAGAACTTGGAATTCATCACCCCCATTGTCACAATAAGAAAAAAACTCAGAACAAACTAAAAATCAACAGTTCTTCCTATAGCCACCAGAGAAATGAAGTCACAGGGGAAACTGCTGCCTTGAAAACTGGAGAGACAGCTGGATGCTGTAGGGGAGGGAAGACTTTTCCTCTGCCCTCTAAGGGTTTGATAATTGAGTCTATGAATAAATTGACAGTGGAAAGATGAACAGGAGAAAAGGTATATAAGTTTATTATGTTCACAGGAGCATCACATGAAGGAAAAGTGAATATCCCAAAACCCACTAAGATCTAGAAGTTTATATGCCCTCTTCATAGGTGAGCAAGGAGAGAGAATGTAGGCAATTTAGGGAAGAGTAAATGATTTTTGGGAAAGATGAATGAGCTCTCAGAAGAATAGTTGATATCCTACAACAATGTCTGGGTGTGGTGTCTCAATCTTCCCTGGTTGTTGAGATTCCTGGGAAGGGGATTCATGACAACTGAGTCCCTTTTACAGGCAGACAACACTCATGCTCACAAATGGCAGTAAAACACAACACAAATCAAGCAGGTGGGGGGTGCGGAATTGGTAAATTCATACCTAACAGGTACAATGCACACTGTCTGGGTGATGGACACATTTGTAACTTTGACTCAAACCATACAAAAGCAATCCATGTAACCAAAAGATTTGTACCCCCCATAACATTCTGAAGTTTTTCAAAAAAAGCCCCTTCCCACATTTGCTGTTCCCCAAGAGCCCTCCATTTGAAGTCCAAAGCAACATGTTTGGGGGTGGCATTTCCTGAACTCTTTCAATAGAGAGAATCACAGCTTATCAAGCAAAGAAGATGCTGCTTCTGTTACCAGGAAGAGCAGCCAGTCCTGGTAGGAACGCTCCCAGGGTCACTGGTCAATTGCTGAAAGCTGAGCATGTACCACCTTGAGAGAACAAAGTTGCAAGGAGCCAGTCTTAAGTGGACCCCACCCCTTCATGGGTTTTACCAACAGGAACCCTACCAGTTTCTCAGGATGAGGAGCAGAGAAAAATATCTTTGTGCTTCTGACAGGGGAAGTGTAAAAATAACCATTTTATTTATTTATTTGTGGTTATGATTTCTTCTTTAAAATTTCAATAAATTTAGGGGGCACAAGTGTTTTTTATTACATGGGAGGTGGCAGATTGGAAGGAGGTTGAAGTGGGGAAGGGACACTCCAGGCAGAAAGAACAAGAGCATGTGTAAAGAGTCTGGGGAGGGGAGAGAGACAGGGCATGTGATTCATGATGACTGAGCCCAGAGCATAGCTGCACAGCTCTGGCATGGGGGAGAGTGAAGAGAGAGGTGAGAAATACAGCTGAATGCAAAAGCAGGGATTTGATCTTTGTAACTTATATTTAGAACCTTAGATTTTGTCCTGAGGTCAATGGGAAGATAGGGAAGTGTTTGGCTTGTTTGCTTTCAGCAGGAAATGACTAGATACATTGCAAATTCTCTAGCTATAGCCAATAGAATAGATTGTGTGTGTTGGCAGGGGTGGGGTGGACTGAAACTGAAGTCAAAGAAACCTGCGAAGAAACTATAAAGTTCAGATCACAGGTAATCATGGCCTGGATGGGCAGCAGCAGGCGGTCTGGAAAGAAGTGAGCAGAATGGGTTTGAGAGCTCTTGACAGAACTTGGTTCCTGGACGTGGAAGGAGGGGAAGGAGAAAGAGTTAGATGTCCTCTGTGACCTGGGTCCTCCAGGTTGGAGAACTGCCTCCCCTTATCCTAAGCTGCAGAATGGCCAAACAGACAGGCGATGCAGGTCTTTGGTGGAGCAATGGGAAGACCTTCAGCATCGTGCTGGGGCAGATGACTTTCAACAGTTTCAAGAGTGAATAGGAGGAAAACATGTCATGTTAGTTTGGAATTTTTTTTATAAATTTAACTGTGAATAGTAGGAAAAAGGCTGTATGTAGCTAAGGGAAACAAGGGGCCAGTAGTAGAGGTTAATAATTTTTTAAATGAAAGAGATTTGACTGTGGCTAAATATACTGCAAGAAAGCCAGAAGACAGGGAGACTGAAGGTACAGCAAAGGAAGAGAATAACGCACACAGTGTGTGTATATGGGGGGGGCAGGAAGTGGGAGAGAGGGAAAGGCAAGACATGGAGGAAATCCACACCCCAGGTGAACCCTAAAGGAGGTACATTTCTCACTGTATTCAGAACATAATGCTTGTGTGCATTGTGGCCACCAGTTGAAGGAGTTTCTGCTAGGTCCCATTTTTTTCGTGTATGTGCATGTGTGTGCATGTAATAAGAGATGGGGCTACCTGCCAATAATCTTGGAAGAGAAATAATCTATTAAGAGTAGGAGGTTTTGAAATAGACTGTGTAAAAAACGGTAAGGCTAAGTAGAAGCAGTTCAGTTTACCGAGCTCCTAGTTCATGCCGATCCCTCTACCGGACATAGCATTAAATCCCAGAGCTGTGCCCTTTGGCTCAGCAAAGTGCAGGAACCTACACTAAGCTGCAAAGAAGTTGGACCTCTGGATTGCTTCATATTAGTGATTTTTCAAGTGAATGTGACAGAGCATAAGGAGGAAAGCTGAGGCTGTTAGCAAGGGTGGCTGAAGTGAAAGATTGTGGTGCATGAGCTGGACACAGGACAGAAAGAAAAATGAAGCAGCTGAGAGATGAAGAACACGAACAGAAGTTTGCAGACTGCAGATCTTGTAAGCATATAGATCTCAGTGACTCAGTGGGTCATTGATAATGCACCACAAAGAAAAGTAAAAACAAAACAAAAAACCAGAAGATTCTAGCTAAAGGATAGAAGGTTTAAATATAAGATCTTAGATGTTGAATAGTTCCAAGGTGCAGCAAATCCAGGACTGTGTAACTGAAGTGGGGCAGATGGAAAGTGCAACTGGAATGAAGGAGGTCAAGGTTGGGAATAACCATCAGAGCAGACACAGGAATTACTCTGAATCATGGCTTAAGCGTGAATAAAAAGAGTCATACGAGTCCAGTGGGAGGAAGAGAAGTTAAGAAAGCAAGGGAAGGATACATTGAGGTTATTAGAGGCAGGTGCAACACCTTGTGCAGGGCCAGGACACCCAAAGAAGGCAGCAAGATTCAGAACAGCAGGTGCTGCTGCCTGGAGGGCAGCGGAGGGGAAGGAGAGCGAGAGGAGGCTGCAGAGACCTTGGATTCGCATTGTATTGCAAAGGGACTTGTGAAGGCGTATTTATTTCTTAATGGATAAAGAGACAAATAGCTAGATGTTTACAAACACATTTGTTTAACCCTTGTGGCTTTAAGTAGCAGGTTATATGACAGCGGAGATGTGAAATGGCACTGTCACTATATCTGAATTGAAAAAGTCATGGAAAACATAAATAGTGGTTATTATAGCTTCCAAAATTTGCTCTCCATCTCCAGAAACCTGTTAGAACTGGAAACCGGATGAGGAGGTGACTTTAAAATGAATAAAAATGTTTTCAGCATGAAAAAAAAAAAAACAAAATAAAAGAGCTGCTGGTGGAGAGAGACAGAGTTGGTCCATAATTAATATGAACATCAATCTTTTTGAATGTCAGGATGAAAGCCTATTCTTGCTCAAATAATTGGATTCACTGTCTCCTAAAATAGCACAGGAAGGAAGAGAAAGGGGCATTGGCAAGGAAAAGGTTTGTGAAAACAACAGTGCCTGGCTTTTCCCTTGTTTCTTTTGATGTGCAAAGCCCTAGAAGAGGGAGAGTGTGTTTATGTGAGGGCAGGGTCAGTCTGCTATTGGACCCAGCGCCGGGGAGAAGCAGGCATTGATTTGAGCAATACACGTAGCCCCAGAGAACGGGCAGTTTCTTGGTCAATTTATATTACAAATAAAGGCATGTTCTGGAGGTATTCTAACCTAAAGTGCTATTTTTCCTCATCATGCAACCCAGAAACGTCCCTAACAAAGCCGACAATAGGTTTCATGTCACACCAGTATGACATATTACATAACACAGCACTGGAATTACCTTTTACTGAGGGCTGCTGTGGGGCCGGCATGTGCTGTATACACGTCACTTCCTTCAGTCCTTACATCAGCCCTGTGTGGTGACATAATCCCCATTTTGGAGAGGGGAAAATGGAGACTCAGGGAGGTTAAGTGTTAGAAAATATATCTTAGAAGTAAGCCTGCGGCTTACCCTGTGGCTGCCCGCCCTGTGACCTGTCCACCATGTCAACTGGCTGTCCACCATGTCAACTGGCTTCCGAATAAGCGTCTCCGTGGTCAATGGCACTTGCTTAGAAAAAGTCTGGATAGGACATGACAAATTACAGCCTGCTGCAGCTCACAGCTATGCTCTTTTCAGTTCAGTGGCTCCGTGGTGACCAGGGGTCAGACCCACAACCCCAGGCCAGAACAACATTGAGGCTACACGCGGTCACATGCCGAAGCTCATCTCTGCCAGGGAGCACTCCAAAGCACAGGGGTGATTTCAGCCCCTCCCCGCTGCTGGAAGGGGTTCAGTCCCTTGCAGGGGACCAACATGTCCCGGTGATGATCTTAATTCATGCATCCCTTCATCCAGCATGCACTTAGTGAGCACCATCTATGGGCTATAAACTGTGATGGGCATTCAGAGCATTCAAATCAATGAAGCAGTGTTCCTGTCTTCAGTGAGCTCACAGATCAGTGAGGGAAAGTTATAAAAATAAATTGTGACTATTACAGGCAGTGTGGCAAGGGCAAAGATAGCACTCTGCACACTCTAAGGGAGTGGGCAAAGGGAGAGGTACAAAGATGGGTGAGTATGTCACAGCACTCTTGCTAGATGCGATGGACCACACCCATTCTTACATTCGCTGCCTTCATGGACAGTTTGTTTCAGCAGAAGTGTCACTACTTCGGCTATATCTATTTTTCAGCCATTGGTGAGTCTGGTAGCAAATGAAAAATAAATAAATACTGAGGACTCGTTTTCCAAAAAAAAAGGTCTAATAATTTTATAATAAAAGTATTCCTACTACCATTTTACTGTAATAAGACCAAAATATATTGGTTTGTTCACTCTGGGGTTCCAGACTTGAGTCTTCTCTTTCCAGATTTCTGAAAATATAGCATATTTCTCTGAGGGTAAATTTTAACAATTTGGAGTTGCATTCACTATAAGTAGCAGACATCCTGGCAAATGGAGGTAAGGCATTTTTGTTCTCTTTTTCCCTCTCATAAAACTACAAAGTCTGGGGGCAAGCTGTGGTTTGTATTGGTTTGGATGCTCCAAAAATCTCTGTGACTGTCCTTGCATTTTCCTTATGGTCTAAGAGAGCTGCAGTTGCTACAGAGGTGACATGTGTATCATTGGCAGGAAGAAGGAAATGAGCCCAGGGAAGGAGGCACGCACCTGCCTGCCAAGTCAGCCTTTCTTTGAAGAAGCTTTTCTGGAAGCCCAAGCCAACAATTCCTGCTTCTGTCTCAAAGACAACTACTACCTCACTGCCCATCTACAAGGGACACCCCTATGGGGTTATGACAATAAGAATAAGGTGGGAAATGGCACTAGAAGTACAAATATTAGTCTCAGCCACAATCCTTAACATTCATTTTTAGAAAATAGTGTTTCTTTGGTGCTTTAGGAAAACTTTCATAAATTACTATGTGAATAAATTGTAATACAGTAGGAAGAAAATCTAGTTAGTATGTTCAGTTTCACTACTAGTAACACAAAAATATTTATAGCCCTAAAAACAAAGGCATGCAGACAGAAAGTTAAGATATTGCTGATTTATTTGTACCAACTGATTCAATGTATGAGTTTGCATTCATTATTTTATCCTAGCCATTGCTTAATAAATTTATGGTGATACATTTATGTACTAGTTTATAAACTATGTATCTTTCTTTCAAGAAATACGAAGTGTCAAAAGGAAGAGGCTTATTATTATTGTTATTATTATTATTATATTTTGCTTGGATATGTTGAGTTTTGGGGAAAGAGAAAAGATTCATGAAGTAAAACTACGATTTGATTTTAAGTTGATATTCTTGGCCTAGCAATTCTGGCTAGCAAATCAATTTTCTGATTCAAAATAGTACTCTTCTTAAAGAGGAAGCTGATGTGTGTGTTTGTGTGTATGTATTTATATATATGCATATATATCTCTATATGTATATATATTTAAAATATATGCACATGCTATGCATATATATTTAGTATCTCATTTAATAATTTAATATTTCAAACACATATCCCCTTCTGAAACAGGTGCTTATATATTTTAGGCTGTTTACTGTTTGTTTTACTGTTGTCAAAGAACAAAACCACTCCTTGGGGCCTGGAGCAGTGACTCACACCTATAATTCCAACACTCTGGGAGGCTAAGGCAGGAGGATCACTTGAGGTCAGGAGTTGGAGACCAGTCTGAGCATGAGTGAGACCATGTCTCTACTAAAAACAGTAAAAAATTAGCTGGACAACTAAAAGTTTAAAAAACATTAGCGGGGTGTGGTAATGCACGCCTGTAGTCCCAACTACTCAGGAGGCTGAGGCAGGAGGATCAATCCCCTTGAGCCCATAAGTTTGAGGTTATTGTGAGTGAGGCTGATGCCATGCCACTCTAGCCCAGGTAACAGAGCGAGACTCTTGTCTCAAAAAAAAATAAATAAATAAATAAACCAAAAAACCTCACTGGAACAAATTCTCACTTCCATTGGGAGATCCTTCAATATTTCCTGAAGGGAAATCTCAAAATACTTCTCATTGCAAGGGATAAATTAGTTGCCTGACTTATTTCATGTGAAAATATTAATAATTGGCCAACATCTTCAGTACCATGCTATCCTTTTAAGATCTCAGCAGTTCCGACACTTAGTAATTTTTGAGTCACTACAATATTCTGGAAAAATATTACTGAACATACTAAAATTGATTTAATAAATGAAAATTTTTTCAGCTGAATAGCTATTTTACCTATTTATATTTATTTTTGTCTAGCTATATCTAAAACATTTATTTACATCTATTATGAACCAGGACCTCTGCTGGGCACTAGAGCTTCAGATAGAAACACACACATTTGTGCTCTCAGTGTTATCCATAGTGGACAGGTGACTATAGCACCATGCAATAAGTTCCACAATAGAAGCATGGAGTCTAAACACTGTTTTCCTGAAATATAAGTTGAGTAGGGAAGGCTAGAGGTAGCCACAGTCAAACCCAATATCTTTGTTTTACACTGGTGAGTAAATACACAAATGTACTTCCACTGTTTTGTAAGAGTGTGATACTCTAGAGCAGCATTTACTCAAGTGGATGACAAGTATTGTTTTCCTGAAACTAAGAACTCTTTGGTGTGCCTTAGCAGAATACTTATGTAAATTGCACTTATGATCTTTTTGAAAGGCCTTAATTTCTTCTCAGTTCTTAAAAAAAAAAAATTAATATTGCTTGTTACCCAGACCACTCAGCTATGCTGATATGTTGGCAACTATTTGTCAACTAAAAATAAAAAGTTTTAAAAGCATTGTTTTATAAAAATATTATTAGTAATCAACTCAGTCTGTTGGTTTCAGAAAGCTGAGAGCTAAAAAATCATTTTAATTTTAACTAAAATAATACAGGTAAAAAAAATTATTATTTTGACTTTGGAAGAGTAACCAGATCCTTCATAAAACTGACATGCTGGCCAGGCACAGTGGCTCACGCCTGTAATCCTAGCACTCTGGGAAGCCGAGGCGGGTGGATTGCTCCAGGTCAGGAGTTCAAAACCAGCCTGAGCAAGAGCAAGACCCCGTCTCTACTGTAAATAGAAAGAAATTAATTGGCCAACTAATATATATAGAAAAAATTAGCCGGGCATGGTGGCGCATGTCTGTAGTCCCAGCTACTTGGGAGGCTGAGGCAGCAGGATTGCTTGAGCCCAGGAGATTGAGGTTGCTGTGAGCTAGGCTGACGCCGTGGCACTCACTCTAGCCTGGGCAACAAAGCGAGACTCTGTCTCAAAAAAAAAAAAAAAAAAAAAACCTGACATGCAATGTGTGCATATGAGTGAGTGTGTATGTGTGCATGTGTGTGTGAATGTGAGTGTGCATGTGTGTATCTGTGGTGAGGGCTGTGGGAAGTGGACAGATTTCATTTTCTGATAATTTTTATTTCAATTCTTTTTAAAATATGGTATAAATGAGGTACAAAAGCTATCGATTTTCTGTGCATCCCTTGATTAGAAAAAACTGAAAGCTGCTACTTTGTGCTAAGACCAAATCCTAGAAGTATTTTCTAATGTCCCTCCACATGCATCAGGCTTTGCTGGCTGTTTGATCAGTTTTCTATTTAAAGGGAAGCAGTGTCTGCAGTGGATATGAGCACAGGCTTTGGGGATGAGGAGCAAGCCTGGCTAGAAGATTCAGGCAGGTGCTCATCTGTAAACATGAGGCTTTAACATTTATTTCACTAGTGTATTGTGAGAATTAAAAGGCATAATGCGTGTGAAGTGCCCATCCCACTACGTAGTAAGTATCCCATGATTAGGAGCTTTCATTATTAGCTAGCCATTTAAAAACACCTTGTTCCTTAGTTATTCTCCTCACATTAATTGAGGTTGTTTAATTAACATCAGCTGAGGCATAATAAAATAAACAGCCTTACAGTGTGAAAAGGCACAAACCATTGAAATAGTGCCATTTCTACAATGTTATTTACAAATAAATCTTAAAATTACAAGTGATTTTTTTTCTTGCCTAGAATATACGTAAGAAAATAAGAAATTTGCAATAGGTAGAACTGCCAAAATATTAAACGAATGATTTAGGACTAAATAATTTGGGCATATATTTTCAAAATATTGAATATATTCCTTATAAAAATAAATAATTTGAGTTTCTGTAATTGAAACATTTATAAAACTATATTTCCTATCAAGTTAATATGTTTTAATTTTTGCTTTTTATTATCTCTTTGCAATAAAAAAAGAAACTATTCACAAGTAAACCTAATGAGAATAAAGCATGACCTAAATAAAGAAAAGTACAAATTACAATTGGAAGTTATAAAAGAAGACTTGAATAAATGAACAGATGTACTTCCTAAAAGAAAGTTAAATATCATAAAGGTATCAACTCTCCATCATTAGTATATCAAGCCCAACCAAAATGCCAATAGTATTTTTCTTAGTAGTTATCTAAAAAGTTGTAAAATTTATCTACAATAAATATTTTGAAAGAAATGATAAATTATCTTAAAATATATTAATATGTGGTAAAAAGTTGAAATTATTACATTATAGGACTAATCTGTAGATGTGATGGAGGAGGATAAATATTCTAGCAGCAGATCCTATTCTCAACTAAAACTTTCTATGAAATTAAGGTAGTATCACAAATCAATGAGAAACAGAAAGATTTACCAAATTATTGTAGCTAACTTAGTAAGAATTGGAATTTCAATTAATTTAGCTTCATGGGACACCATTGACTAATACAAATTCTTAATGAATTAAAGAGAGAAAATTTAAAAAGAATCATGAATATATTAGAAACTGGAATATAACAAAAGAAAACAATACAAATTAAAATAAAACTTTTAAAATAAAAAGTAGCAATTTATAAACCTGTCCTAATTTGAACTCCGTATTGACTCTGCTTTCCCAAACCCTCCCATTGCTGGATTGTGTTCACTTACATTTCTCCTATAAATGAATATGTGTCCTTTGTGCTTCTTATTTATATTCCTCTATTCCTCTCCTAATCGATATCAGGTGTTCTTTGGGAAACTTCATAAAAGGCAAAATGAAGAAATGATAACCTTCGTGGGTCAGGGACCATGTCACTTTGTTCACAGTGGTTTCCTAGAACCTAGCACCTAGTGCCTGTACCTAATAAATGTTCAGTCATATTTGTTGAATAAATGAATAATGGGATTAGAATAAGAATGCTAGTGGCAATTCATTGGAGCTTTGAATGCATCAAGAATCACAGGAGGATACAGCTGGAAAAAAATCGAGAATTCACTTAGTGGTGTCTTCCAATTTGCACATGAAGAAATTGAAGCCCAGAATAATGAAATGACTTGCTCCAGATCACACAGTTTGTAAGTAGCAAATAACTAAATGAATGAAACTCATTACTTCCTTTTGATACTCTTCTATATCTACCAGAACACCTAAAATATAACTAAGTTTGTGATTCCAGACCTCATTATTCAAGGTGAACACTTTCCCTCTATATTAAAATATATATGTAGACATTGCATAAACTTAAGCAGAGAGAAAAACTGAAGTATCTTTCCATATAGACCAGAAAGAATTTGGGCAGTTTATTCTGAACTTTCTACCATTGCTCATTGTCAATGTGAGATCTGAAGGTGATCTTTTTAGCAAATACATAGTTAATTGTTAGTAGAGTACAGTTAGTAGAATAGAGTAGAAGGCTCAGCTCTGCTGGGTTTATGTTTAATGCTCTTTCTACCATAGTCTCATACTAACCAGAATAATTTTTATTAAAACACAAAGTATCAGGGAAAGAAAAAGAGGGTGCCAATAGTGTTAAATTTTAAGAATAAGTGAAAAAATTATACTCAAACTTATGAAAATTAATACTTCAAGAGTATATGTAAAATATAACATTTCATCAACATTTATTTAATTCAGCATATATTTATTCATCATCTACTACATCAAGGCACAATATAAGGTGCAAGAGATATAATGATGAGTAGATCCAAAGCAGCCCCTGCCCTAATGGGCTTTTCTGTTTAAGGATGACAATCAACAATGAAATTGAGATCACACAATCTGCCACTCTGGGGATTTGGCCCCTTTAGAGTAAAAATGTGACACTCCCCTCCAATCTGGGTTATTCTGGTTAATTAAAATCAAATTAGGAATTCACAGTTTTATAGAAATATAAGTAAAAAATAATCTTTGAGAGAAACCACATTCAGGTGATTAGCTTCTGGATTTTACTTCTTAATTTTTATTTGAAAACCCTGCACCTTAACAGCCACAAATCCAACCAGTTTTCATTCTCTAGAACAATATCAGCCTCATTAACATGAGGTTGTCTCCAATGACTTTTGTTAGGTGGAATAAATCTGAACGTAAAATGAAATCTTCAGGGAAGATAAAGTAGAAAGTTCAAGGAATCTTCGAGAAATAACAAGTATTTCAAAGTATGCCAAATAAAGATCCAGATATGCATGCATATCTAAGCTTCTCAAAAAGTTTTGAGATCAACTATCTCATTAGAGCTCTAGGATTTAAAATGTAAGATGTTTGATATCACTGTGGATGGGGATAGGGGAAATTATTTTCTTGAACTCATTTGCTGAAGAGGAATTCTTTTGCACAGAAGCCTCATAGTCAAGTCAGTTGACCCTGCAACCTGGCAGCCCTAGCTTCCTGGAAAATATGAATAGTACAGGGAAGAAAGCCAAATGTGGGCACCATCTCCTGGTGGCAATTCATTGAGATGAGTCCTAGGTGTGCCTGGAAATTCTCAGACTGGGAATTTTTTCTTCCTTCAACTCTGTTTTTCCCTAACCTGGAAAGGGAAGAAAGTAGGGCCATGGGAAGTGAGCTGGAAGGGGAAGGAGGATGCTGGATCAGCAGCCAGGGAGGAGTGTAAGACTGTGAAGAAGGAAAGGTCAGAAGCCAAGGTTAACAGGAATAAAGTTACTGCCAGAAAGCCAGACCCCAAGGAGGAGGTAGGAAGGAAGGACCATCCCCAGGAACTGGGACCAGAATCCTGCTGTGTTGTAATGGGGGCAGCAATAGTTTTTGAGGTGCACAGTACCCCAGGCACTGTGTTGACTGTTCTGCCTCTTTAGGCCCTTCCAACTCAGTGCTTTAGCCTTGTCACCTCTCCTGTCCCAACCATTTAACCCAGACTGACATGTCCAGATACCTGTACCACCCTGGACATCTATATGTGTCTCTCCAGCATAGACTCCCATTTAGAGTTGTTGCTTTTCTTCATATTTAAATAACATTATTCCTTTCTTCATAAGTTCATTTTCCCTATTTATGGATTTTCCAAAAGTACAACTGAAATCTAAATGCCTCCCTTTTAAACAAGAGGAGAATATTTATCCAAAGGGCAGGTTTTACAAGAGGACTACTGTTCACTTTGGTGGATATAGGCCTTGGCTACTACTCTTCTCTTTCTACCTCGGTTGATAGTCATTAAAGATTCAGTATGTGGTCTCTGTAGGGCAGCCAGAAAAAGAAACTCAAAGGTAGGAGCTATCGTGTCTGATGACAGAAATCTATGATTCCTGGACTGATTATATTGTTGTTACGGTTTCCATAGACATGTAAGGCTGCCTTACTCATCAGTCAGTCCAGGCATGTAATAGCAATCGCTCATCCAGTCACTAAAATCAAGGAAGATGTGGGAAAGTCAGCTACAAACAAAGGTAGATATTGACTGCTCACACTGCAACATCGTTTAGCATCACCAAATAACACAACAGGGCAAGGGGGCACAGCGTAACTCCAGTTCTCTGGTCTAAACTGATTCTTTGGACTGAGTATTTCAACCATTTTCCTGATTACAAAGACCATCTCTTATTAGAAACAGAAGAAGGAGAATAGGCGCCTGTTGTTTGTAATGACAGTACTACGGTGACACTGTGTGCTAGGTGCACATCTATGTGTGGAACTGTCTCTGTGTATGTGTGTGTAAATGCATGACTGCACACACACACGAAGTGCTCAAAACAAGTTCCATGCATTGCCACTATGACAGCTTTAGTAACAGGAGCACCTCATAGTTAAACCAGAGATCTCTGGCTCTAAAGCCTAGTTTTATGATTTCCTCTGCCTCCTCTCTGCTTTGGGGGAATCCAGAACATCCACTTTCTAGAACAGGGCATTGGCTGTTCCCATTGTTTTTTTCCTTTTTCTCCCCAAAACCTGTCCTTGTGCTACTTGGATGGGTTGCTAAGGTTCTTAAGAGGAAGGGGAAAGAAATTATTTTCCAAATCTAATAAGGATTGGGTGAACAGACAAGAATCCTTAGATTTACTAAATATCTAGATTTACTGACCACAACATAGAGATTGCCTGTTGGTCCTCCTTGTGGTTTCTAAAAGCTGATTCATTGCTTCTCTAGAAGTCAAACTTTGTCTTACCCATTTGAATAATTTCCACATTCGTGAGCCTCCATCCAATACAAATACTGCCTTGTAGATACTATAGCTCCTGGTACTTTTAATTAAGAATCCCAGAGTTTAAGCTGTATATTCAGACTCAGCAGCATCTGCAAAGAGAAAGTGAGAAAGAGAAGCAATAAATTGCTCTGAGCTGATGGCAGAGAGCAAAATTATTATTAATGGAAAATCATTGAATTTTGGTTCCAGTTAAGCCTGAAACATTAAGCATTTCTCTGATGTTTCTCTCTGTGGTAGTAAATTGGCTAGAGATTGTGATTTTTAATGGAAAATGTGATGAAGCATTCAGCTACAGCCCCAGCTCCTCAGCTCAAATTCCCTCTCCCATTGTTTATTTGCTGTTTTAATATACCAGGATTTAGAAACAAGAAAACCCTTCTTATATAAACCTTTCTTCTGTAAAATTTGCTAAGAATCTAAGCTAAGTGAATCATCATTCAGTGTCACTTTTCTCAAAGTTTCCCAATTTAACTTTACACTAGTTTTGAAAATCGATATACATGTTTATTGCTGAGTCTCACCTCATTGGCTACGAACATTAAATGGCTTTATTTTTTTTTCCCCAAAAAACTCCTTCCCAACTGTGCTGTGTCACTCTCCTTTCCTGATGGGTAGCATCTCCCTTAAGGTGATATCTTGATTTAATTCCTTGACTCTCTGGTTACTTAAACTTATTAGAAGGGTCTTATTTTGATACACAGATTTCATTTAAAAATTATAATTTCCATCTTTATCCAAGCTCTTTTTTTCCCCTTTTCCAGCACAGGAGAGAACTCTGGCGTGGTGTGTGGCGTGAGGTGGGGATGGCAGCAAGGACACTGGCCTCCCTTACAGACAGCCTGTGACCCCTCTTCCTCTCCTAGGCAATAGTTTCTCAGATGTGGCAGAGGATGAAGAGCTATGAAGGGACAGGAAAAGGGCCAGTGTCTTCCTCTTACTTGACTAGATATATTATAACCCTTTCTTTTTTGGTGATTGCTGCTTCTCATGCAAATGTCTGTGGATATGGTTTGGGTGAATTTCTCTTGGGGCATATGACAGAGCTCTTCAAAGGCCCTTTCCACCGCACTGCTGTAGAAGATCCTGTCCTGGTCTGTCCCTGTAGAGAGGGCCCACCCCTCAGCCTCTTCCTGAGGCCACTCTATCTCTGCAGGCGACCACCTTGGATGGGCTCATGAGTGACAGACAGTTCAACCCCAGTGATTTTCCACAGTCTTCACTAAGCTCATAGGAAATTTACATACTCTTACCAAAACAAAGAATGAGAATGCTTGCTGCTTTGCTTCAGCCCCTTTCTCAGCCTCATCGTCTCTTTGCTAAATCTCTTTTTGATTATGCAGACTGTGCAAGGGGTGGCAGGCAAGTTCACCAGCAGAGAAGACAGGAAAGGAAGGGCATGAAATGACACTATCCATCTCAGGTTCTCCGCATCATTTGGAGTGAGTCTCTTAGAATTCACCCCCTTCATTAGCCTGTAGAAAGAGGTGCACTTTTCTCTAGGGAGTAGCATCTTTCAAAAGGCAATTGCATTTTCCTTGTTTAGCCCCATGTTGGTTGGGAGGTGGGCATATTGCAGAGGCTGTGGTGGTTGGGTTAGTTCTGGTGTCCTTCAGGAAATCCTCCCGGAGGATAGCTAGCCCCAACTGGTGATGACTAGGTGAACTTAAAATAAGCAGTGTTTAGCATCTTGCATTCTCATTTTGGACTTAACTGTGAATCTGATAAGATAGGAAAGAATGCCAATTGATACCATCTTGTAATTAAGTTGTAGCCTTACAGTTCTCCTCTGCTGCTGAAAAGAAACCTGGTTAATTAGGGAAGCTGAGCACATCTAACCACAGCATGGCTACTTCTACCTGATTGCTCCATTCTTGATGGAAGACCTGGTCTTTCCTTCATTCCAAACTAGCTTTTCCTTGGATCCTAGTTTCCTGGCTAAAGTAGCCTTCATTTTCCTGGTCCTAAAGTTGATTATCCCCAACTTGGATTCAGAGCTTCCTGGCGCCTGCTGCACTGCACCCCCCCCCCCCCACACACACACACACTCTCTCTCTCCCTGTGGCATGCATGGGCGCTTCATCACCGCCCTCTGGATGGAATTGCTGAAGCATTGATAAATGTCCATAGTCTCCTTTTGATGTTCAGACCTGTCCTCACATGCCCCTAATTGCACCTACCTTAGAATCTCTTTTAGGGTTTCTGCTCATCAGCCTGTCCTTCATGGGCAAACTGAGTGGGAGCCCCAGACCCTACTGTATAATTCTTCCACTTTCCTGACCTTCTCTTACATCTTTGCTCCTTCCAGTGTGTGGCACTGAATAATTCAGAGGTTTACCTGTGCTCTGCCATCAGTGCCGATTCCTGCAACTATTTAAGACAGTATTCAAGCGATGTGCCTCTGTCTGACTCAAGAAGCAAGTCTCGAGTTTGGCATCCAAACTAAACTTTTCCTCAAATGTTTGCCCACCTGATGCAAAAATAGTTACATGATTAGAGAGACCATAAAGACATAAGAATAAACGATTCAGAAAATCCTATGTCATACCTGGCTCCATTATCCTAGCAATCACAGAGAAAATAGATTACAAAAACAGAATTGAAGAATTAACCCTAAACCAAGACTTTATTTTTATTGGGTTGGAAGGTACCTTTCAAGTTAAGGTAGATAAAGGTGAATTTAATTCCATTTTATTCAACAAATATTAATAAACATGTTCCCTGACCTTAAGAAGTTCACCATTATATAAGATGTTCAAATATCTACCCAATAGTTCCAATTAAAGGCAGATGGGATTATAGTGATGCTAAGCATGAGAAATAAGAGTTGACTCTGACGGAAGCATCTGGGAAAGGTACATGGAAGAAGTTCCGGGCGGGTTGCATCGCAGATGATTGCTAAAGTGGGCAGTGCAGAGCAAAGGGAAGGGCAGCCTAAGGGAAGCGGAGGCCGAGCAAAGGGAGAGGAAAGGGAGAGCTCGGGATGTTTGGGGAGCCAGTAATTAGTCCACTGGGTCTGAGGACCGGGAGCTTAGGAAAAATAAAAAGGATAATATGGAGAGAGGGGGGCCTTGAACACCAGATTTAGATTATATGAGCAAAAAGCAGTTAGTGAAAACTCCTGGAGATTAGGAAAGTATGGGTGTAGAGTTTTAGGAAACTCATGAGAATAACATTTGATTAGGGCAACAACACCATGAGGTAGGTACTGCCATTATCCCCATTGTACAAAGAAGAAAATTGAGATTACAAGGAATTAAGTTGCTTGCCAAGGGTTACATGGCTACTAAGTGTCCAAGTAGAACCTGAATCCAGGACAAAACCCACAGTGTTTAGTGACTATGTTCACAGCCTTTGAGTACAGATAGTGTGTGCCCAGTTTTTAAGGAAGGGTCAAGTATTTGGGCTGCAGGACTTTGGGGAATGGTCAACTAAATAGGGGCTGTGTTTGGAAGTGTGGACAGAGAAGGCTTCTAAAAGCAGAGCGGCCTGGAGCTATGGCGGGAGGCTCTATGCTCTTTCCAATGCACCATCGCCAAGAGCACTGGGCACCACACAGGTAGTGTTGGGTAAAAGTGGTGTGGTGCTTCAGAAGAGCGGGGCATTCCTTTTTCATCACAGAGATAAAGGCAGGCTTCACAAACTGAGCACAATTATATTTAGTCATCTGTGTCACTCAGTGCTGGGTCCCTAAGTCCAGCATATAGCAGATGCTTAATAACTGAATGAATGAGTGCATAAATGAATAAATGAGTGAATAGAGGAGAAAGAGTTAAACTGAGAGATGTAATATGGAGATATATTTCTTCTGTGCACATGGCTCCACTCTTCCTAGATATGATCACTCCCCATCAGTGCTGTTTATGAATGATTTTTTGATTGTGCTCATTTTACTAAATATACCCTGCTTGGAAGTCTGGCTTTTTGCCTAGAAGTCTTATTTCCAGATGTAGATATAAGGCAGTAGAGGTGGTGGAGGAGGAATAGATGGGCCTTGGAATCAAACAGGCTTGACTCCCACTACATGGCCTCGGACAAGATACCTAAGCCTATGTTTCTTCATATATGAAAAGGAGTGATGATAGCTCCTGTAAGTAACTACCCTTAATATAAATACATAACTACTCCATTTTTATCTAACATAAAGCAAGTATCGAGCATGTGTACCATACCTGACAAGTATGTTCCTAAATTTGGGAGGAAATGTAATACTGAAAGGCAAAATCTGACCACAGCCATACTGAAGAACAATTTGTTGGCATAAAGGAAAACTTGTTGAAATATAGAATTCTAGAATTAAAATTTCATTCTCAAAGTGTATGCTGAGTAGAATGATGCTCTAGGCTCACTCCTTTATGCTGTTAAAGTCTCTACTGCACATGAAGAACCAGTTTAAAAACTTGATGATCCAAGGGGATTTCATGTTGGCAAATATCTGGGCTGTGGGGAAGCTCTCTGTGTAATGGAAAATCCTGACAACTGTGCATTGGGCTCTTTTCAGCCAGGAAGTCACATCTCTTCTATGGTGTTGCTTGTGAAAAGGAATTTCTGATTGAAT
Source organism: Mirza zaza (assembly GCA_008750895.1). NCBI lineage: Eukaryota > Metazoa > Chordata > Mammalia > Primates > Cheirogaleidae > Mirza > Mirza zaza. The sequence continues at coordinate 71,351 of VSMD01096734.1, forward strand.
TGGCCATAACTTTTATTCTGTTGAAACTACTGTAATAATACAATAATGATGTATTGTTAAAAAGCGCCACCATCATCTACCATCTATTACACATCTTCTTGGTACCACATGCTATAAAAGGTGCTTTATATTTGATCCCATTTCATCATCACAACTGTGTAAGACAAGAATTATCATCTGTCTTTTAGAAAATAATCTGCCTGAGGTCATCTGCTAGCAAGTGCCTGGGCCAGGATTTGTGTCCACAGCTATTTGATTTGGAAGTCATTTTCCCATCATACCTTTGGCAACACAGGATGTCCTTTCACCAGCCTAGAAACTTATCAAAAAATGCAGCTGGCCTCTGGCTGTCACATGACTGCCTCACCTGAACTCCACTTTCCCGCCTACTTTGTGACCTATTTACCCACAGAGATGTCACCCGGTTGCTATGTTATCCTTCTATTCTGGACTTGACCCTGGGAAGCATGGTACATTTTAATTTGACCTCTTAACAGAGTACATTTTCTCAGGTTTTATGACCTGGATTTAGAATATACCTAAGAGATACTCTCTCCTGTTCCCATCAGTAAGGAATAGCTCGATATCTACTATCCCAATTCTCACTTTAACTATGTCTGAGCTTTCATTCATAAAATAGAGTAACTCTATCTGGAGCCAAACAGCGTACCTGGCTGCATTTATTTCAGGGACCTAGGAAAAAACCCTCAGTGTGAAAACACTTAAGTCTAGTTAATGGTTGGTCAATTTTGAAATCAACTATGGTTTCATTTCTTTTCTATTATTTTCTATTCTCTCTTCTATTAATTTCTACTCTAATCTTTACTACTTCCTTCCCCCATTGTGCTTGCTTTCGGTATGGTTTGCTTGCTAACTTTTCCAGCATCTTATGGTGTAAAGTTAGGTAATTACTCTGGGATTTTTTTTAAATACAGTCATTTATAGCTATAAATTTCCCTCTAAGTACTACTTTAGCTGCATCCCATATGTTTTGATTTGTTGAGTTTTTGTTTTTATTTATCTCAAAGTATTTCTTATTTACTTTGTGATTTCCTCTTTGATCCATTTGACATTGGATATTTATTATCCACATTTTGTGAATTTTTCAAATTTCATTCTGTTACTGATTTCTAATTTCATTTCATTTTGCTCATAAAACATACAGGTATGATTAAAGCATTTTAAGTATATTGAGTACTGTTTTGTGACCCAGCATATTGTCCGTCCTAGAGAATGCTCCACGTGTGCTTGAGAAGAATATGAATTCTGATATTTATGGGTAAATTGTTCTATGAATACCTATTAGATCTAGTTAGGTTATAATGTTTTCAAGTCTCCTATTTCTTTGTTGATCTACTTAGTTCCATTTGTTGTTGAAGTCTCCAACTGTTTTTCTTATTGATATATAATTCATATAACATAAAATTTGCTCTTTTAAAGTTTACAATTCAGTGGCTTTTATTATAATCACTAGGTCATGCGACCATTACCCATATCTAATTCCAAAATATTTTAATAACCCCAAAAAGAAACCCCCTACCTATTAACAGTCATACCCCATTATTTCTCAGGGTACCTTCTTGGTAATAGAGGCCAAGTTGACATACAGCATGATCACTGAGGGGGCAGAGCCAGGTTCATCATAGATGAATTTGAGGATTACTTCCTTCTGCTCCTGGTTACTCCTTCTTCAAATCCTTAAGATGTTGAGAAATACTTAAAAAATAAATATGGTCCATTTCTTGGTATTCAAAAGTACCTTGGAATTAGAGGTGAAAGACCTAGATCCAAATTGAGGAGCCGCCACTCAGCACTCTGTCCTTAAATCATGTCACCTCTGGTCTTAATTTTCTTACAAGTAGAAGGGAATAATGCCACTTTCACATAATGTATAAGCACAGAAAATGAAATATGAGCGTTTATAAGTAAAGTTCTATAGAGATATAAATTGTTTTTCTATAACTCCACAGGGGCAGCTTGCCCTTTGCCCAGATCTTCAAATCTATGAGAAAAAGGTAATATTTAGAGAAGTGACTCTAAGAAGGCAGCCCTTCTGTAGTTTTACCATCTAGATGGAAAATAATTGATCCTTTTTTCCTAAGGCCTTCAGGGGTTGGTCTCAAATGCCTCCAGGTGACATCTGTTTGCAGATATTGACCAACTTCTGCCCCTCCCTGCAGCTTCCACAGCCCTCAGGATCCGGGCCACCAAACAAATCTTCTTTGGAAAGCCTAGTTGTCATAAGCATCATCTTCTCACGCCTGAAGTATCTGGCACAAGCTGCTCCAAGGATAATAGCACATGTGTGACTAGTTCAGTGATCATCAGGAAATAGTATCAGATGCCGTGACAACATCTCTCGTGCTGTCTCAGCTTGGCAGTATCTCTCCTTTGGTGGCAAATGAGAAGAGCTTGTAGACATCTTCCATTAAATTACCTTGCTGGGGACTGAAACTCTGTAACCAATCTCCTACCTTCACTTTTCTGGGCAAATTAGCTCAGATTTCATCTTCCCTTATCAGCTTTATTTTTCAATATTGGGATCTCCTTGTTGGCTAAATTCCTAATTATATAGCTACAAAGCTTCCCGCCTAGAAAAGAGCCCTAAATGCTTAGTATTTCTTAGGTCCATTGTGGCAGAGCCAAGGTTTGCTTTTGTCAAAGAGGAAATTGTGGGAGAAAATAAGCACCTTGCTCATGGCCACTGGCTTAATTACTGTCAGATGTAAGATACAGAGCAGTGGTTCCCATTAGTTTGCACATTTAAATCATCTGGGGAGCTTTTAAAGATCCTAATGCCCAGGCATACACTCCATACCAATATCAGAATCTCTTGGGGTAGAACTAGAAATTAATAATTTTTAAAGCTCCCAATATGATTCCAATGTGCAGCCAAGGTTTAGAACCACTGATTTAAACAAATATTTCTCAAATTTTAATGCATAAAGACATTATCTGAGGATTGTGTTAAAATGGAGATTCTGATTCAGTAGGATAGATAGGGAGGGCTGAGATCCTACACCTCTACCAAGCTCCCAGGGATGCCAATACTACTAGTCCATGGGCCATACTTTGAATAGCAAGGAACAAAATAACAACACTTCTCAAACTTTGTTGCATATTAGATTTAATTGGGAACTTATAAACCTGTCAATGCCTGGAAGACACCCATATCAACTAAATCAGAATTGCCAGCGATGAAACACAGACATTAGTCTTTTGTAAAGCTCATAAAGCATGTTTAATGTGTAGTACATTTGTGAGACAGTGATTGAGGATTTCAGCGCTTACTGATTCCAGGCCTGGTTTCATCCAGTGACCAGGAAGAATAAACCAATGAGAGATTCTAACCACACACCAAGTATGTCTTAGATGTAAAGTCAAGTCATGCCTGGTATGAGAGGATGATCTGGGCACACAGAGCACATTTAGCTTAGAGAAGAACAGGGTTACAGGGTGTGTGAAAAAGTTTATAACCTCCGTCTTTGAACATTTGGAGGATTGCTAGAAGGAAGAAGCAGTAGACTCGGTCTATGTAATTTCAAAAGCTCGGACTCAGATCAGTGAATGAAGATGCAGGGGGACAGATTTAAACTCCATATGTGACAATTCTGCCTCCAAATCAAGCTGTCCAAAAATAAGTTGACTTATAAAGGAGCACATATCTGTACATCAGCTAAAGAGTTGGGCAAGGAGAATCTTTGATTGTTCCTTTCATTCCTCTCCATCCCTAATGGCCCCAGCCAACATCAACTCCATTGGTCAATCCTGCCAGGCCAACCTTGAGTGTATTTGTATAAGGCGTCTACTTCTTCTAGGACTGTCATCAAACCACCACTACCTTTTCTGGCCTGGAATACTGGGATATCCTTCCAAGTGGAACAGCCTCCTGTCACACTTCCTCCACACTTGCCTTTCCATATCCTCTAGTGACAGCCAGACTGGTCTTTGTAAAATATGAATTACATCAGGCCAGGCTTTTCATGAAAACCCTCTCTGACCTTCCGTGGCATTTAGGTAAAATTCACATCCCTAACCACAGCCAACAAGACCTTTCATGGTCGTGTCCTTGCCTACCTCTACCTAAGTCTGTCTCTTTCCTCTGCACTCTGAGGACTATCCTCACCAGCCCCTCAGCTACAGGTCTCCTTCTTGCTGAGACTCTAGAGCAGGGGTCCTCAAACTTTTTAAACAGGGGGCCAGTTCACTGTCCCTCAGACCGTTGGAGGGCCGGTGGAGAGTGTGGCGCACATTCCACACATGCGCACTGTGGGCCCAGGACGAGTTGGCTGCTAAGCAGGACAGGCAGCGGCAGCAAAAACACCCGGTGGGCCACATGTGACCTGCGGGCTGTAGTTTGAGGACCCCTGCTCTAGTGTGCCAAGCAAACCCATCTAGGGGCCTTTGCACTTGCCATTCCCTATGCTGGAAAACTCATGTGTGCATAGTCAATTCCTTCTTGTCATGCAATACTTGGCTCAAATGCCACCTCTTCAGAGAGGCCTTCTCTGCTTACTGACCTAAAATGCTCACACTACTCTCCCACTCTCCTTTGAATCACTTTATTTTATGTTGTTTTTAGATAGCACTTAATGTATTGACTTACTCCTTTGTTCAACAAATACTTATTGAGCACTTATTATGTTTCAGATGCTCTTCTAGGCAATGACAATAGATATACAAACAAGAGCAAGTCCTTGCCCTCATGGAAGTTACATTCCAGCTAATGTTCCCAGTCCCTGTCTGAATTACTATGTCCACTTATTTTTTTTATTTGTTGCCTGTCTCTCTCCACTAGACTCCCACATGGCATGGACCTTGGCAATTTTCCCCCCACTGTGTGCTGTAGTAGGTTTCTGAAAGAATACTCATAACATAGTATTAGCCCAATAAATATTTGAAAGAATTAATAAATGAATGGAGACTTTTAAAAACATTTGAAATCCTGAGATTATTCAATTCTATCCATCAAGACTAGTTTCCCTAGTTTCCTTCTCTTTTAACCCAATATCAAGGTTAAGGGCTTTTGAAAAAAAATCCAGTTCCATGCTAGTCAAAATATGGACCCTAGAATAGCAGCATCAGCATTACCTGGGACCTACTTGCAAATGCAGATTATCAGGCTCTACCCTAGAACTACTGAATCTTCAGAATCTCGTTTTTTTTCTTTTCTTGTCTTTTTTTTTAAGAGACAAGGTCTCGCCGTGTTGCTTAGGCTAAAGTAGAGTGCAGTGGCCATTCACAGGCACAATCAGAGCGTACTACAGTCTCAAACTCCTGGCCTCAAGCAACCCTCCCTCAGCCTCTCAAGTAGCTGGGACTACAGGCATGCACCACTGTGCCTAGCTCAGAATCTGCATTTAATGAGATTCCCAAAGGACTCTTAAACATTAGAGTCTGAGAAGCACCCAGATAATCCATACCTCTTTTGTAAGGGATGGTAAACTGAAGCCAAGAGAGGGCATGAATTGGCAGGGACTAAGATCCTAGTCTTCTGATTTGAATATTCTTTCCCTTATACCATGAAACTTCACAGGTACCATACTGGTATTTCAGTAGGAGACTGAGACACAAAATTTGCAACCTGAGAAGTCTTCCTGATAGTATTTCCAGAAGAATGTTCCTTAGGTACCTATAAAATCACTCTGTACCTGCCCACTGCCCTTGCACCTTCCTCCATCCCCACCCATTGTGAGTGACTTCTAGCTGCAAGTGATTCCTCTCTAGGACCATTCCTTTGTGCACACTCAGGTCCACGTTTCCTCAACACGGGAAATTATTTTTGCATTTTATTCTCAGCCATCAGGAAATTTCTATCTGAAACCTGTTCGTAGGGAGGGTTGTTTTCTGCTCACCTCACAGGAAAGATGCAAATGTTCTTTCGCTGCATTATTCTGCACATGCGCAGTCTCCCTGTGTCTCAGAACCGCGCCTGCATTTCCCTACTCCGCCAGCAGAGCTCTGGCTAACACTCCAGCTGTTGTTTTCCATGAGGTAGTCTCTCTGACTCTGCAATGCAGATTTTCTCTGTTCCCTAAAATTGACCAGCTTCTGGCTGTCACATTCTCAGTCGGCTCTCATGCTGTCCTCTGCAGAAAGGCTAATGGTGAAGCTGTTCAATTTCTAAGGTGCCTTGAAATATGTGCAGCAAATTATATTAACAAGGAAAAGAGGATTTCAAAAAGGTTATATTTTGCCTCATGTATTCAACCTCTGCATTTGCAGCCCTCGGCTCCGGCTATACCCAAAGATGTTTATACTCCCTTATGTGGCATGGCATTAATTCCTCCTGTCTCACGGCAAATCTCAGGACTAAAAGGATAAGAAGAATCTAAAATAATAAATACGAAAAATCTTTCTGAATTCTCACCTTGAAAAAGTAAAGCTGGTTCTTCTCTCATCCAGACAGGAGTCTGAAATACTACAATTCATACTCAACTAGTACAAATGATGAAAAGAAATCATTTGCCTTCCCTTCATTTTAGTGGAAGTAGCAGAGGTTTTGAAATCAGACAGATTTAGGATTGGATCACAGCTCTGTTGCTCACCAACACCGTGACCTTGAAGATGCTACTTAATCTCTAGGAACCAAGGATTCTGTATCTATAGTCAGGGACTAATCCAGCCCCAGGGGAAACTACAGAGCCTCCAGGAGAGATCCCGGGAAGTGGTAGCTTCAATGGGCACTAGCTGCTTCTGTAACTGCAATCGTTAGAGGTAGCAGCCTTCAGTGTGGCAGTGGCAATGACAGATAAATATATCATGTGCATCCACTCAGGTAAGTGGCTGTGGACCTGGGATTTAAATTGATTTAAAAACTAAATGTGTACACGTATACACATTATGCAGGTAGATAATCAGTCAACAGGGAACAGTAATTAGCAAATTCCTGAACTGTGGCTCTGCTTGCAGGGCACATTAAGCAGGATTATTATCTACTGGCTCAGAAGACCACCTATTGGCTGAAGGGGCCCTGTGTGAGCACAAGCAATTCCATGTCTAAGCCCGGGGCAGGGCGGGGAGGGTGAGGCAGACAGGACCCCAGCTGAGGCTTGGCCTGGGCAGAACCTCAGGATATCAGCAGACACAAACAGGATTGAAGTTCTAAAGCAGAATTCCTGGGGTTAGAACCCTGCAGTCTGCTAAGCTTCTCTATGTGATTCCTATGCACGCTAACTTTTGGGAATCTTAGGTAAAAGAGTGTGCCCTCCATCCAATATTAATCCTATCAGAAAGAAACCTTGGCTAAAGCAACTAATTAGGTGCAAGATCCAACTAAACAGTGTAACCCCCCAAAATTTCCCTGCCTCTTTGTGGATGAAACTCATTCTTCATTTTCTGGCAATATATACAGGATTAAGGACTCTTTCTGAAATGTTCTGAGATTGCATATCACTTTTATGATTGAACTTTATCTGTTTTTCCGTCCTGTGAAGTTCCTGTAAATTCTTTATAGCACATAAGACATTAGATAAAATTGTTTACATGAGAAAAATAAACAGGCATTTACTCTCTCAATTCCATATTTTCAAGTATTTTCTATCAGTGAGTTACCAAGTATTCACTAAGCATCTATACCAGCCAGGGGAAAGGCAAAGTCCAATCCCTTTCTCCACAGATTTTTACAATCTAATACAGAAAAATAATCACAAAAAAATGTTAAATACTAGAAGAATTACCACTGGAAACAAAAAATAATGGCAGAAATAGAAATAACAACATCCATTCACTGAGGGCCTCCTATACATCAGGGACCATACTAGATAGTCACATAAATTTTACCTGGTCCCTATAACAGCAATGCAAGGGAGGACTCACCTGATGTTGCATAAGGAAAGACTGAGGCTTAAAGAGGTGAAGAAACTTGTTCAAGGTCATATGGCAAATAAATGGAAGTGCTGGGATATAAACCTTTGGTTATCAAGCTCTAAAATCATTGATTCTTAGAATTAGGAGAACAGGGAAAGAATCCTCAGTGATGCAAATATGTTGTCAGCCTGTCTTGTCCACACCAACAGGAAAAATGAGGTGGATAAGTTGGTCAAGTTCACAAAATTAACAAGAAGTCAGGCATCTCTACTTTAATCTGTGAACTGTTGAGTTAAATGCTGTCACCCTCATCTATTCAACACCCCTCTCCCAGAGATAGCAGTTGTGACCTTATTCCTCACCTGCCTTACTTCTCTCTCCCTCTCCTCTGTCTTACTCTCCTCCTGTCTTTCTGCACCATTCAAAGGGCTTTGAAAAAGAATATATTTAATTAAATTAATGATTCTTGAATATGTTTGGTCCATGCACCACTTCATCTGGCAAGTATGTTTTTTCATTCTTTTGTGGATTTTCACAGTCAATTTACTGCCTAAAGTGCCCATCAGCCCCATCCATCTCTGGTAGGTAGACCTTATTTCATGGCCTATCCATATATGCCCCTTTTCCCAATATGCCCATGCTGGGATAGTCGTTTCTTCATCTCTGCTCTCATAGGTCCTGCTACTTTGTTCCATCAGACACTAGCTTGTGAACTCTCTGAAGGCAGAAACTATTGCTTTATTCTTTATCCACAAATTCTAACTCAACATCAAGAATTAAAAGGTGCTCAAAAAGTCTAGAGAGATGGTAGATGGAAAGATGAGTCTAGTTCTCAGTCTTCAGAAGCCCCAGAAGGCCCCAGCAATACAGAAACAATATCCTTTTACTAGCACAGTCAGCCAAAGTCAGCAACCTCTAGGACTGGAGAGGAAATCGATTGACCAGGACTGTGGAATAATGCCATCCATCAGAAACCCCAAGAAAGCATGGGGGACCATTGACATTACTGTAATGAACTAAAAGCTTTTATAGATTGTGAATGTAGCAGGGACCACTTTTGCCATCAGAAAATAGACATCCTACAGGCTTCCTGGATAGAATTCCTCAGGAAGCCAGCATGTTTGCAAACATTTCAACCTCTTTCTATTAACTTCAGTGCACAAGCTCCCAGGATCTCCATTTGACATTTTCTATTATATGTGGTGCCTCTTCCATTCTTAGGTGTCATTCTTATGTTTTCTTCCCTTAAATAAAAGCTGTTCTCAGGATGGGATATTATATCAATTATTAGAGATTTAGCATTGATTACAGTAACCCATTCCTATGAGATATTTCGATAAGTCTTAGGACTGATCTTACACCAGTCAGTAACAAATAGCATGACTTAGTCTTAGAGTAACTCTAAATCTCTGAGGATTTGTCATCTAATCCTGGGAAGGAGGGATTTATGCCCTATGAAAAAGATTTGAGCTGCAAAAGGGAAAGATGGTAGGGAAATCCTACCTGGAGTATCTCAAAGTATCTGAAGTGGGAAGTCACTTAGTCCAATATTACTGTTCTCACTGTCACCACTCATGATTATTGTCCCAGGTGTCTTGCTAGAGACTTCAACAGGCAAAAGTCTAGCATCCTCGCAACCACCCTATAAGGCAACTCATTCTCTTAATCCTTTGTCTCAATTTTATAGTTCCTTGATCCCCTAAACTATACTAACACACTCCCATAACATCTTGCATTATTTCCCCATAACCTTTATCACAATTTAATTGTTTGATGACATAATTATCTGTAAAATTCTGTCTTTTCCACTAGATTCCAAGTCCATGAAGGTAACAGCTATATTTGTTTTATTTTTATCCTTGAACTATTCCTAGCAACTACGATAATGTCTGTTTCATAGTAGGTCTTCAATAAATATCTGTCGGCTCATGAAGGATTCAAATGGGTGAATATCACTCAACTATTACTAAACCCACTTTACAGATGAGGCTTGGCATCTGTGGTCAATTCAAGATCAAGACCAAGTTTTGATAGCTTGAGAGCAGCTGAAGCAGTTCACACAGGTGTGTCTGACTCCAGAGCACCTATAATTTCTACTACACCATACTGTGCCTCTTTCCACTTCAGATGGGAGCACACTTGCTAATGAGGTATCAGGCATTTATTTGCCTTCTTTCTCCTAATCCTTCCACTTAAAGATCTACCTAAGTGTCTTTTGATCTCTGCATTATAATCTTACTCAAAGGTTTTGGCTGGACCTGTCACCATTATCAGATCAAGAGGCCTTATAAAAGGGAACCAAGTTAATTACTAGATCATTTTCTTTGCTGTTTCCTTTCTGGATAAGATAAGGAATCATAACTAGATTTTAAAATTAAAAAGAGATCAAGGTAAGAATAGTTATATGAAGCATATCAAGGAAGCCCCATAAAAGCAGAAAACCATTTTGTGGCTTGAAGATAAAGCATTGCACACATAAGCAGTAAATGTAGGAAGAATTCTGGAGATTCCAGAGGAAAATACTGACATGCACAAGGTCTGTGTGGTTGAGGAGTAAAATCCTGAGACTGGGAGTCACATGACATGAATCCCAGCTCCTGGTCCTCCTTTGCCATGGTGATAAAACCCACTGAAACAAAGTTGTTCTCAATGACTTGTTATATTGGAAAATTCTTGTAAAAGTTTCGTAAATACAAAAAGTTGGAGACTGACAAAATAAAGACTGGGAAATGACCATAATAATTCTTTGGACTGACCAACCTCAGAAGAAGCCTATGACAAATTAGAATAGAAAGAACCAGGGGTTATAAAAAAAAAATAATCCTGACATTTGAGTACCGAGGAGCAGGGGATTCACATGACATTTTTTATCTAAGAACCATTTCAGGTTTGATTACTGCAGACTTTGCCTGCTCTAGAAAATAGAAAATAATCCTCACAGAATCTATCAACCTCATTGTTAACTCAAACAGCCACTTCTAAAGCCACTGGCATCATTTGCAGCACAAACTTAGATTAAGCAATTTATAGGCATAAGCAAATGTCTAATTTCACATAACTGATGGCAGGAAAATGAAAGATGAGTTCATAACGTTTCAGCTGATTCTGCTGTATAGCTCAGTGGCTTTTTATATTTCCTTCAAAATTTGAAGGGAAAGAATGAAAAGCACAGTGATTTCACTGCCTGCGGATAGGACTCTGTTCTGTGCTCAAAGCCTCACACAATTTGCCTTCGTTCTCACATTTTAGCCTCCCCGGGAGTGAAGCTACTGGCAGAAATGCCTATATAGAGTACCCTAATCACACTCTGTGCCTTCCCAGCCCAAGACGTTCCTTTAACTCATGCATTTATGATTTTCCTCATAAAGGAACTTCTCCATAGCGTCGGACACTAGGACTGTGTTGATGACTGTGACAGGCGTAGACCCTGACCCTAGAGACTGCAAACCCCGAAAGGCAACTACTATAACCATAGGCTGTGTGTTTTGCCCCAGTTTCCATCAACTGATATCCTGCCCCTATTTTCCAAATGTTACTTATTCTTTGAAGTCTCTTCCAAACTCTCAATTGGGTACAACCTTTCCTACTTGCTTTGTGCCTCCCTTGACATTTCATAGCTGTCATCTGTTACACACTATGTGGCAGTTGCTGCATTAAGTGCTCTGAACAGGTTATCTGGTTTAATTTTCAAAATAACACTATAAAGTAGGTAGCACAGTATCATTAAACCCAGTCTTACAGATGTTGAGACTGAGGCCTGGAGACGCAATGTGCCCAAGGTCATTCAGCTCTAAGTGATGAAGCCAGGCTTCAAACCCAGGCAGACTGACCCCAAAACCTGGACATTTCATCATGACTGTTTTATGCCTTTGCACTTTATCACAGTCATTTTGCTTATTTCCCTTCACCCTCTCAAGCCTAGGCTGAGAGTTTTCTGAAAGCAGGAGTTTATGTCTCATTCACCTCTCCTTCCACCCTGCCTATCACATCCCACCTCCCTGCAACGTGCCCCACTGAGACCAGACACTGAGTCAATATTTGTTGGACTTAATTGAATTCTATGGATACCCAATTTAAATTCCGTGATCTATCCTTGGACCATCCAGACATGACCTTTTGAGTTCTTATAACACATCAGCTCACTTTGTACTTCAATATTCTTGTGGTTTCATTTGCATAAACTCCTTGGTGTTTGTGTCTCCGGATATTTTATCATGCCAGAAAGCTACTCGGGTTTGCTTTTATTCATGTAGCTGCTGCTATAGGAAGTGGGGAGGGAACTTGATTTGTCCAGCAGACTAAAAGTATTTCAGAGGATAGATGGGTCTACTAGGAAGGCTGCTGGGTTTTGCCAGGAGGGCACAACTTAGGAAACGATTTGAGCAGAGGTTCCCGCAGACTCATCCGTCCTAATGACAGGCCCACCTGGGATAGCTGCCTCTGTCACCCCATAAGGAATACCAAGCTGCAGGATCCAATCTGAAAATGCAAAAATATTTTTCCTCTTAGCAATTTGGAGCACAATGTTTTGCAGTAATCACTTCGTAGGAGTTGTAAGTCTAAATGCAGACGAGTAGCTTTGACATTGATCTTGTATAATAACCTCTAATCTCAAATCAAGGTCTTTGCTGAGACAGAAGAGGTACAGCTCCCAATAGATAGTCCACACAGACTTCAGGAAACAATTTCCCATAAAGGAAGATGGGTATGCATGCTAGTGGTCTCTGTGATATCACTGCTCTTAGGATCTAAGCAGAATAATGTAAAAGACAGCTTTTAATCCATAACTTGGTGAAAATATGTTTCCTAGATCACTAGAATGACATTTTTAAGATACAAAAATTACTTGGTCATTTGCAATATGGCTAGATGGGCAGTAACAGCATGAGTACTATCTTAAACCACATCACTTGTGCTGTTATAATTTTCAAGGCCAAAGGAATCAGCAACAAAATTGGGGCAATGCTTTCTCATTTCCCAGTACCAATTCCATATCTTATTTACTTCTGCCAAGATGTGCACTCTCAGGAACTATGTAATATCCATGAGAGAAACAAATGGGAACAGGTAAATGCAGAGCAGTGTGATGGAAGCTCTACTATAGGAGACATGTCCAATATCAAGAAAATGGATGAATAGATTTTGTTATATTCATACAACAGAATATTACACAACATTGAAATAAATGAACTACTGCTGCACAGGACAACATAAAGAAATCTCATAGACACAATGTTGAGTGCAAAAAGTCATAAATAAAAGAATACATACTGAATGATTCCATTTCTCTGAAGTTCAATAACAGAAAAAGCTTCTCAAAGTAGAGGGAATATGAGGAAATAATGTGCCCAGTGGAAGGACTATTGAAACATTAGCTTTGTTATGTTATTATATTAGTCCATGTGTCAATGTTTTGCACATGTCATTCCCAAGCTGAACTGCTCCTCCCTCTCTCATGGGTACCTATTCATCCTTTAAGGCTTAGCTCTGTGAAGATATTCGTAAACTCTCCCTTACCTTCTACAGAGTATCTCTTGTAACTGGTCAAAAACAAGGAACATGTTTTCTCTGGAGAAGGGGACTGGATGTCTGAGCAAAAATGGTTAGTAGAGGGGCTTGACATTACTGGATATTCTTTGATTGCATGGACTGCCTATTTAAAGTAGAATTTAGGAAAAAAATAAAAGAAGTAAAGGCAAAAGTTAAGTGGTTAAGCTACTGGTTTACTATAAGTTGGGAAAAAAAAAAGGGATGAATGCTGTCTAAGCCTTCTAGAAGCTTCCCTCCTCTTACCCATCCCAGCTCATTATATCCTCACAAAGTGGAGCAGAAAGATGGAGAGCAAGATCTCCTGTCTCTTCTTATAAGGACACTAATCTCATTCACGAGGGTTCCACTGTGATGATCCAATCACTTCCCAAATGCTTCACTTCCTGATATCATCACATTGAGGATTAGGATCACAACATATGAATTTTGGAAGCATACATACATTAGTCCATGCAACTCCTAATCCAATATGACCAGCATCCTTATAAAAAGAGCACCAGGTGATAAGACAGGCATGCAGACAAGGAGAACATTGGTGTTATGCTGCTATGAGCCAATGAACTATCAGAAATGAGGGCAGGCCTGGAACTGATTCTTTCCCAGCATTTCAGGGTAAACACGGCCCTGCTGACACCTTGATTTTGAACTTCTATTTTCCAGAACTGTGAGATGATAAATTTCTGTTGTTCTCAGCCACCTAGCTACATTACCTTGTTACAGCAGCCCTAGCAAACCAATACAAGCTGATATTCCGTCAGGACGCACTAGTACAGTAAACAGGATGTTCAAACATTATTTTTTTTCTAGTTCATAGACACTATGTGAGGCTGAGGCTTCCAGACACCTGAGGCTTCCCCACTCATACTAGCTCCTTTCTTAGGACCCATGGACTTACCCATGATGCAAAAACTAAATATTTAAGGCTTCATGGACTCTGCAAACTACATCTTTAAAGCTGCAACCATGTTCTCAAGTCAAGTTACCTTCTCTCAGCAAGAAAGGCTGGAGAACATACCATTCTCCTCAATTTACCACTTCCTCACTGCATCTTAATACCAGACCATAGCCTCTTCACATTGTAAAGATTTTATCACTACGCTTTCTCAAGATGAATTACAAGTGAGTACATATTAACCACAATGAGAATGTAATAAGTGTTCCAAAATCTATACAATTCTCTGTAGTTCCTGATTCCTATCTAAAATGAAATCCTCTAATCACAGGTACATTAAACTCACCTGCTCTTCAATATAGACCTGAAGATCTAAAAAATGCCCCTAACTTGTGTCCATTCAGTGTTTTCTCATCTCGTGTCATTTTCCAACTCTTGTTTCTGCATCCTTCCCTAGGAGGGGGAGCATGGGACATTCAATGCTGTCCCTACCTCCAGAAGTCTACAGAAAGCACAGATGGAGTTACTATCTCTGATAAGCTGGGCCAAAAAAGATCTGTGATGTCCCCTGACACATAAAGGAAATGCTACAGGCTACACCTTCATTGTTCGTAGCCCTCTCAGGAATTGATGTGCTCCTGGGATCCCACCACACAAGATCTATCAACAGCTCACTGTGCTCTAGAAGGGGAAGCTGCTTGGTAGACATGATGATGTGTAGAGTCACCACTGACTAATGGAACAACCACACATATGGGCCTGTGATAATACCTGTCTAGGAAGATGCAGATGCAAACTACAGTTTTAATAGAGGCCCTGACTTTCTAGAGAGATCACATTTCAGAGCCTGTATTCATGCATTTCAGTTGCCACGGACACAGGCAGCTGAGTGGGTATGAAGCTAGCTTTTAAGGTAAGCAGCCAAAGGAGACCCATGATTAAAGCATATCTCAGCTTTTCTAATGAGAAATAAGGGGCCCTAAATCTGATACTCCAATTCTTAAGAGAACTTCCCATGTAGTTTGATTCCAGTAACATTCCTTAAGTCACGTATGTTGCATGAATGAATGAATGAATCACTCATTTGACACAAGTATTCCTTGTGTAATGATTACCACAATCAAGCCAATTAACATATTCATTACTTCCATTATTTATACTTCAACAAATAGTGGTTATTTATGGAGGGCCTGTGTGTGATAAGCATTATGCCAACAGGCAGGGATTTGAAAATGAATAAAACATGGTTTCTTCCCTCGAGTATCTCACTCTTCAGTGGAGAAGAAAAGTATTCATTATGGTAAGTTTTAAAATAGAAAAGTTTTATAGACTATAAAAGAAACCATTCCTGGGAGGAGAGAACAGTGCCAGAGCAGGCTACACACAGTAGAGTGATATTGAAGTTGAATCCTAAAGGATGAGTGGGCTTGGTTCCAATATATTTGCAGATGAAGAGCATTCCCAGCAGAGGGGAGAGTATGTGGGAAACACAGAGTCACAAAAGAGCAAGAACATTAGGAAACTGCTAGGAATATTTCTCAAACAGACAATTCTAGCATCCCTCAAGTACTAGCCTCCAATGTCTGGCAATCTTAATCACTGGAATATGTCTGTAGATCTGCAAACAGCTCCTCAGCATGGGGGCAAACTATGACAAAGTCCATGTACTTTATATCTTTGGGAAATAATGACCCCACATTCACAGCAACAGTAAGGTGAATGCTTCCTGTGACAACAAGTTTATTCATTTAACATGTATAGTCGTCAGTAGTCTTTTGGGCACCCACATAAGAAGAAATATTGGCTGAGAATGAGAAAAAAACACAGAAATATGCAGAAGTCTAGTAACCACTTTTCTGTCTTTCCATGCCCCAAAATAGCACAATCAGCTACCAGAGCACTCACATGCAACACAAAGATACCATAATTGATATTTATAATGATTCCTCCAGTCAAGGAAACTAGTCAAGGTTCTTCATCTGTTGTTTGTTAAAGTAAGGTAATGGTGATGCCTCTAGAAAGCTTCCTATCAAAACCACTTAAATTTCAAAATTCTTGCTTACTCAAGGTGATTTCTACTCATTTTAAAATTGGGTTCATGGAATCATCTATTTCTGAAACACCTGACTGGAAAAATAAGATATCAGTATACTTTCACTCATCTGATATGATAATTAATGAAGCAGATGGTGGCTTCCTTATCTTTTGATTCTTATGATTCTTTTGTATGATGAACAAAGTCACTGAGTAAATCAGAGGAAAGTTTGTATAGTTGAAATACATATTTCCTTTGGACACAAAGGAGCAGAAACATTGTTCCACTTGGCTTCAGATTCAAAATAAAGTGACAGCATTAAGTAGAATTACAAAAGAGATGTAAATATGCTCAAAACCAGATATTTTTCCAAAGAAGACACAGAAATGGACAAAGCGTATATGAAAAGGTACTCAATATCACTAATCATTAGGGAAATACAAATCAAAATCACAATCAGTTATTAACTCCACCTATGAGGATAATTATGATAAAAAGGTCAAAACACAGTAAGTGTTGCTGAAGGTGTGGGAAAAAGGGGAATCCTTGTACACTGTTGGTGAGGATGTAAATTGGTACAGCCATTATAGAAAACAGTTTGAAGTTTCCTCAAAAAAATTACAAATAGAACTACCATATGACCCAGCAATCCTACTTCTGAGTATATATCCAAAGGACATGAAATCAGTATCTTGAATAAATATATGCACTCCCATGTTCACTGCAGCACTATTAATAATAGCCAAGATGTGGAAACAACCTAAGCAATCAACAGCTGAGAGGACAAAGAAATTGTAATGTATAGACACAATGGAATACTATTCAGCCTCAAAAAGAAGAAAATTCTGTCATTTGTGACAACATGGGTGAACCCAGAGGACATTATACAAAATGAAATAAACCACACACAGAAAGACAAATATTTCATGATATCAATTATATGTGCATTCTTACAAGGTTGAACTTAGAGAAACAGAATATAATGGTAGTTTCCATTGAATGGGGGAAATGGTGGAAATGGAGAGATATTGATCAAAGGGTACAAACCCTCAGTTATAAGGTAAGTTCTAGAGATCTAAAGTATAGCATGGCAACTATAGTTAATAGTAATGTATTGTTTACTTGAAATTTACTAATAGAGTAGATCTTAAGTGTTCTCCCCACATCCACAAAAAATGGTTACTCTTAATATATGAAGTAACGAATATGTTAATTAGCTTGACTGTGGAATTATTACACAAGGAATACTTATATCAAAATGCCACATTGTACATCTTAAATATATACAACTTTTGTCAACCTCAATGAAGCTGGGGGAAAAAAAGTAAAACAACAAAAGAATATTATTCTTACAAGGACAGAGGACTGAAAGGCTAATGGAAAGTTTTCATTGTCCTTACACATTTCTGCAAAGGTACAGAAAAGCACAAACATGCAATTTTAATCACACACACAACAAATCCATCACAGCTAGCATCTGGCTTACCCCCAAAGAAAACAGAACTGCATCTCAACTCTATTTTCTGTTCAATTTTAACACATCTGAGAGCTTGCCTCACTCTGAATCACTGTTTAATCTCTAGAAATTGATTTATATACCTAGCTTTCAGAACCCAACTTACCCTTTAAATTCAAATGAAGCAAATCTGTATAAATGTGTAAGCTTTATTACATGAATCTTTTCTTTCTAACAGGAGTCATTAGAGAGCAAAGATGACACCTGGGAGGCCTACTGCCATAAGTTTTGCTCTCCTGGTTTTATAGAGTTCTTGTGAGATTGGAAATCACGTGTGTTAAGTGCTGGGACATAAAAGTGATAAATAAATAGTGATTGTTGTTATTTAGCAGTTTAAAGCTCCAGGAAAGAATTCCCATTTTATATTGTGTTTCTACAGTAGGAAATCATTAGAGAACACTTGAATTAAAAATAGGTACATAGCTCTTCTTCAGTTAAAACCTGACTCGTTCCTTAATTTGCAATATTGCCCTTGAAGATTTCTGGTTTCTGCAACAACAACGCTTTCTGCTCAGAAGTGGATTTACTGTGAAGTTTAATCTTCTAGGTCTCTCACTTGGACAGATCCCTTCAGGCTCAAACAATGTATTCTATCAGTTATGTGATTTCATACAATTTGCAGATTAAATGTGGTTTAGCAGCACTTAAGATCACTGACTTTCCACTTTATTGCTGTCAAACCTCCTGTCAGGTATGGCACAGGAAATCAAATTTGGGACACATTTAGCTTGGTTTTAAAGAAATGTATTGATGTAGTTTGCAATCACTTCCATACATACATAAGTTATGACTGTCCATTCCTGCACAGGAATGGCTTCCAGAGGTACTACAACTAGCAACTGTGCCAACTGACCCCATGTCTTGACAGAAAGGTATAGGTCAGAGTATTTCGCTGATAGGAATCTGTCCTATATCACCTGGTACTGGAGTTACGGGGTAATGGAGTAGAGGCAAGGTTTGAAATGCACAGAGCTGAAAGCTAGACTACAGAAAATTCTCCCAAATCTTATAACTTATGGATGAAATACATATGACAGAAGTTTTCCTAAATTTCAAAATGATCCCCCAAAGTCAGATACCATTACTAAAATTATTATTGGCTAATAATTTTGAAAATTCAATTAACAATGATAGAGAAAAAAAGCCAAACAACTTTTTATTCCCTCTATAGATAATATTGCAAAATGCTATCACAGGAAAAGAATTAAACAGTATTTGGCCAAAATAAAGAAAGAAAAAAGTATTACAGAGGTAAGGCAGTTAATAAATAATAAACAAAATGGTTCCTAACTTTAAAATTTTTCATGCATTATAATTTATATCTTCGTTCTAAATTTGTGTTTACTCTTATTTCTCATTTTGTATTTTTTCCTTTTGTAAGAAGATCCCCAAAATAAATAAGCTTCAAGCCTCATAAAATCTCCATCAGCCAATCGCCTCCCTCCATTCAGTCAGATCTAGATCTGTCTGTGTATATACACTGCTTTGGTAGGTCCAGGTGGCAAATTAATTACCCTTCTGACCTCCAGCATCCAACCAGCAGAGAAAGGGCACCGGGAATAAATGGAGATGAAACATTACTTGTATTAATGGATGCCCAATAACTCCTCAGGTATAGGGCTCCAAAGCACACAGCTGAGGCCTGAGGCCAGCCTGAGCTTCCCATTTTCTCCCTCATGGGAGGAAGCATGACATGATTCATCTACTAGTCACAATCAGAGAGGGTGGAAAATGTTAGGCCTCTTTCACAATTGGAGAGTCGGCTCCATGGATTTATTTCCTGGAAACTGGAAACTCATCTCTCCAATGCACCTGGGCACATGGAGTTCAAAGATGTCAAAAAATATTAATATCAGGGAATCCAACATCGATGTTGCCTTCTCAAGAAGTCACTCTACAGAGGGAAGGGGATAAAGAGAGAACAGTATGGAGATTCCTCAAAGAGATAGATGTAGACTTACCATTTGACCCAGTAATCTCGCTATTGGATATCTATCTACCCAAAGGAAAAGAAGTCATTTTATAAAAATGACAGCTGCACTCAAATGTTTATTTCAGCATGATTCACAATTGCAAAATCTGGAATCAACCCAAGTGTCCATCAATTCATGAGTGGATTAAGAAAATGTGATACACACACACACACACACACACACACACTCATACACACCCCCCGTGGAGTAATAGGCATAAAAAGGAATGAAATAATGTCTTTTGCAGCAACTTGGGTGGAACTGCAGACCATTATCCTAAGTGAAGGATCTTAGGAATGGAAAAACAAACAACACATGTTCTCACTAATAATTGGGAGCTAATTGGTAGGCACAAAGAGATGTAAAAGTCATAAGAAATCAAGAAGAAGGAAGTGTGGGAGGAGTTGAGGGGTAAAAACCTACCTATCAGGTACAATGAACACTATTCAGGTGATAGGCACCCTAAAAGCCCTGACCCTAAGCATTATAGAAGTTCCTAAGTAACAAAAACATTTGTACCCTCTTAATATTTTGAAACTAAAAAAACAATTAAAAAAGAAGACAAGTATTTCTTCAAATATCCCTTTCCATGGATGTTCCCTTCTACAGAAAATGAGAAAAGAGTAATAAAGATTTCTCACTGGAAAGGGTCTTAAGTCTGACTTAAATAAAAGACCCACATTCTTGAAATTGATAGCAAAACATAGTAAAAGCTAATGTGTATGTGGTAACTTTATTGTGCAGTGTACCTATTAACCTAAGTTCTTAGAGTCTTTCTTACATATGCAAATTCTTCTGCTTTATGAAAATTTTCTAAAGCCAATAGTCAACCAACTGATATAAAACAATCATTCACTAATAAATATGTAACCTAGGGCTGCTACCTAGGTTTAACTTGTTTCAGGGAATTGTACTGTTCAGGAACTTGATTTTTGTAGGTATATTTTTTTGCAGTAAGGAAAATAGCATATTTTGATGTATTTGAAACTATTGTCAGGGAGAAATAACCTACAATTCCCAGGCAAATGGACTGTAAGAGTTTAACATGAGTCAAGAGAAAACCTTGAAACTAAGTCTACCTCTGGGAAGCAGAACTGCATATAGAATCAGGAAGAGGGGAACTATTTAGGGATGTATGGTGCCATAGTAATATAAGCAACAGAATAAAGTAGATATTCAAACCACAATTATGATGCCAACTAGCTGTATGATCCTTAGGAAGTGAACTATTAGTATATTCTCTCTGGACATGCAAAGCCTCATCCACAAACAAACAAACAAAATAACAGAACTTATCCAGCTGTTAAGACTTGTAGTATGGTACAGGATTGAATTCCTGATGCAGTGTTTCCCAAAAGGCATTTTTCTCAATTCTAGTCCATGAGATGAAAGAAGTTCTGAAAAAATACTTTCCCATGATCAAATAATTTTAGAAAATGCTGCATACTTTTCCCCACATTGGTATATTCAGTATACATTAGCATAATGCTGGCTCTAAGATGTACTGCAGTAAAGTAATATTTTTATCTTATTTAGGACAGTGCTTGCAAAATGTATTTGACTGTGAAAACCTTTTAGCATAATATCTATAATATGTAATTTGGGAATGTTCCTCTAAGGCAACATTTGAAAGATTCAAGCAGGTTCTTTAGAAGAGATCTATAGCACAGCACCTGCACTTGGACGGCACCATCAGAACCCCAGTGTGGGCTGTCTTCTTGTGATGTTCTCAATCTATTATTTGGAACTCCCCAGTAAGTAGACACATCAGGCTCTTTTGAGATACAATATGAGGGGCTACGGGTGTGGATAGCAGTTAAGAGTGTGTTGATCTTTAACAAAATTCTTCTCAATTGAGAAAAAATATTTTTTAATAACATGAAATCATGTAGGGTTGGAAATTCATTGACTGTAAATATAAGTTCATTACTATGGTATGACCTCATCTGAGGAAAAGTGATACAATGTAGGAAAGGAAGTTAACAATTTCTAACTATGAACTATGAGAGATCCAAAAGAGACTACAAATTTATGGTCTTTGCTCTAAAAGCACTTAGATTCTAGTTGGAGTAAATAATGCAAATATATGTGATTTTTAAAACATAAGGCATTATAAGTGGATTTAAAAAAAAAATAAGACAGAGATTATTGAAGCTATAGGCATTTGTAGGAGAACCATATCCCCACATGTGGTCAGGGAAGACTACCAAAAGTAAAAGTGTGATTTAGGTCTTCTGAGTACACTGAGGATAGAAAGATGGATGAATGGGTGGATGGATGGATGGAAAAAAGGGCAAAAATCAGTAATGATAATGAAAAGAGCTTAGATAAGGAAGTGATCACGTATCAGAATATCTGGAGTGGGAACATCACCAATGACACTTGATGAAGAGAAACTTGAAACAAGAGCTGTCAGGCCTTAAACATAAGTAAGTCAAAAAAGCAAAGAAATAAAGCAATGCCTATCCCTAAAAGTCCAAATGCTTATGATAAATGGATCCGGTTATTTCAATTTATTAAACAACTACAGTCCAAGCCCTTGGATGTTAGATAATTATTGAGTATACAACAATAAACAATGCATCCTTGAGCCACAGGAACTAAGGATATATTTATAGAAAGCAGGATGAAACAGACATATATGCAATAAATTATAATAAAAATATAGTAATTCAATCTTGAATACAAGTCAAACCCAAAGTCTATATAGAGTGTGAAGGAGAAAATTTAGTGTTGGCATGATTTTCTGTAAAGGCTATATACAGGAGGTAACATTTAAGCCATGTCTTCAGGAAAGAATAAGACTAAATGAGAAAATGAAGACAAAATTTTAGGAAGGCTAAACCTATAAGCAAAGGAATGGAGATGTGAGAGTGAACAGGATGATCAAAGAATGCTAAATAGCAAAAGTGGTTATACGAGATGCAAGTAGCAATGGATAAAACTGAATATACTTTGAGAAAAACTGTGAAGGTCCTGAATGCCATATTAAGAAAGGGTTTATGCAGGAAAACATTATGATTAAGTCTGTTTTAGAAGAAAAGTTTTCAAATCATGCCATTTGATTTTTCCAGAGACTACTCAAAAACAAGTTCAGAGGAGATGAAGGCACAAAAAAATAAAGAAGGAGCCCAAATCCCATATCCCCAAGTCAATTTGAGTAGTTCTGTTTTGTATCTGACTTCATATTTGGCTTCCATTAGGATCTGGTTTTAACAAAGAGATCCATAGCTCAAAAAATGTTTACTAGCCAAAGATTTGGAAATATAACTCTGGTTGTCAAGTAGAAAATATGTTAGGAAGACAAGATACTTTAGAAAGATGTTGTAAAAAATCTAGCCAAGATATGACAAACACTTACTTAGAGAAATTAGCACTAGTAGAAAATGAGGAAAATTCAAAAAACTTTCAGAGTTATAATAAGCATGAACTGGCCGTGTATTGATTGTGAAAATGAGGGCAGGATGGACATATAATGATGACTCCAAGGTTTAAGTGATGGTGTCATTCACTGAGATAAGGATCATAGGTTGGAGAGAAGGGAAGCCATGGGACATATTCAATTTCATATAAGCTGATTTTAGGTTCATGACTTGTAACTGAATAAAAATATATCGCTATGTGCCACAGGAGACAAATATGAGCCTCTCTTTCTCGCTCTCTCTACCTCTCACTCTCTCTCTATATATATCTTTGGATGTTCAATTGCAGAAAAGTGGAAATAACCTTCCAAAGAAAAATTATTAACAATAAGAAGAATATTGAGTTAACATTATCTAGACATTTACTTTATGCTAGTAAGTATACTAAGAATTTTACGTGAATTGTTTTATTTAAGTTGCATGTGAATGCTATGAGTAAAGGATAAAAATGTCACTACTGAGGAGCAGGATAATGTAGCAATTAACATCTGGATTTGAACTACCTATATTCAAATCCCGGTTCAGTTGTTTACTATCCGTGTCATTTGGGGCAAATTATTTAACCACTTTGGTAACAGTGTTGACTATAGTCGATAGCCACAGATGAACCGAGTGTCAATTTTAGCCAACAGCCATGATATGAAGGCATACAGCTGTAGTGTTAATAACAAAACTTGACTTTTCTAAATTTTCATTTATCAAAATAAAATTGTGAACATTTAAAAATAATGTAATAACATATATGTACATGTTACCTATTCTAATTTACATTACAAGTAAAGCTGCCTGTAAAGTAAAACAAGCTTTCAGTGCTTTAAAGCTTTCCTCATCACACAAGAGCAAAACAGATTCACCCTCAATGCACAGCACAAACTATCATGCAGACTATGAGTGCCGGCTGTAGGCAAGGTTTTGCGGCCAGTGAGTGCCATACCAAAGTGGTTAAACTCTCTGTGTTTCAGTGTCCTGGAAACAATCCCCTAAAGCTAAAGAAACAATCCCCTATGCATTAAGTGACTTAATGCATAAAAATATTTTTAACAGTTTAATATTTTTAACAGTACCTAGCACATGGAAATGTTCAATAAATATGAGCAATTATTTTTACCCCATTTTACAGATCATGGAAGCTAAGTCATAGAGACACTAAGTAATGCTAAAGGACATACCACTGAATGAACAGCCAAGGTAGTCTACCCCAAATCCCTTACTCAACCTTTACAAGGCAGATTCATGCAGATAGGAGAAAAAAGCCAATGTTGTCACCTTGCAAATGCTTACTTAATCAATGAGTAGAAACCAGAATGCTAGTTAAGAAGACTAGCTCATGAGAAGCCACGAACAGACTGTCAAGAAAAGGCCAGGTTGCTTCTACAGCCATACTACCCTGAACATGCCCGATCTCGTCTGATCTCAGAAGCTAAGCAGGGTAGGGCCTGGTTTGTACTTGGATGGGAGAACAGACCAGCTTGCTAAGCTACTGGAGGAAAGAAAAAAAGGGTGGTCATATAAAATAATGTCAAAAGCTTCAGAGACTTTAAAAAGGAATTATAATTTAAAAAGGCTGCTGGATTCAGCAATCAGAAAATTCTGGGGGAAATTTAAGAAATGATTGAACATATCAGTTGGGGCAAGCACCAAGCAGAAGCATTTAAGAAATGATTGCACAGGAGGGATAGAAGAGCAGTAAATGTAGAAGTGTCAGTGGAGAAAGGATGTCGATTTAACAGTACGACTTAAGGGAAAACTGAAAGCAAGTTTTCATAGAATGAGGGATCTTAACCATTTCTCGTTGTAGAAACAGCAACCAGTGATGGTGGAAAGGATGAAGGTCACAGAAGGGGCTGCTCAGTGCAACATGACCAGGTTATTCTGAGTCAAGAGAGAATGGAAGACATTTTTAATATTTAAAGTGTGAGAGAAGTGGGTGAAATTTATCCCTTAGAGGCTTCAGTTCATTTGTGTGAAGAAAGCAGTAAGATTGCAACCACAGAGAAAGGGGTTATGTTATGGACTTTGAGGAAGAATAAAAATTTCTTCACATGGATAAGAGATAGATTGCTGAACAACTGTGAAGGCCCTGCTGAGCTTAGAGCAAACCAAATGATTAACAGCAAGAAAAAACAAACAACCCCATTAAAAAGTGGGCAAAAGACATGAACAGAAGCTTTTCAAAAGAAGATAGACAAATGGCCAATAAACATAAGAAAAAATGCTCAACATCACTAATTACCAGGGAAATGAAAATTAAAACCACAATGAGGTATCACCTTACCCCAGTTAGAATGGATTTTATTAAAATGTCCAAAACAATAGATGCTGGGATGGATGCAGAGAGAAAGGAATGCTTATCCACTGTTGGTGGGACTGCAAATTGGTATAACCTCTATGGAAAACAGTATTGAGATTTCCCCAAAAACTAAAAGTAGACCTACAACCAGATCCAACAATCTCACTACTGGGTATTTACCCAAAAGAAAAGAAGTCATTTTATCAAAAAGATACATGCTCACAAATTTTTATTGCAGCACAATTCACAATTGGAAAGATGTAGAATCAATCCAAGTGTCCATCAATTAATGAGTGGATTAACAAAATGTGGTATATGTATACTATCAAATACTATTCAGCCATGAAAAAGGATGAATTAATGTCTTTTGCAACAATTTGGATGGAACTAGAGATTATCCTAAATGAAGTAACTGAAGAATGGAAAAACAAACACCACATGTACTTGCTATTCAATTAGAACTAACTGCTAAGCACACATGTGTACAGAGGGAAGTAAAATTCAGTGGAAATCAAGCAGGGGAAAGGGAGGAGGAAGGGATGGGCAAAAACCTACCTAATGGGTACAATGAACACTATCTGCGTGATGAGCACACTTATAACCCTGACTCAGGCATAACAAAATAAATACATGTAACCAAAATCATTTGTACTCCCACAATATTTTGAAATTTAAAAAAAAACAGATTAAGCAGCTTGTGTTATATAAGGATGTGGAGGACATGATGAATCTCCCATCCACAGAATAAGTTAAAGGAAGGCAAAGTGGTATAAGCAACCCACACAAATAGAAATGATGATTTTAGTTAACACACATTTCATAGAAAGAAAAGATGGAGAATGTTAAAATAAATTTGCATAAAGCATGTATGCAGTTGGGAGCGTGACACTTGTCATGGAACTGCTTGCAGAGATACAATTATCACAGTATCATTGTCAGACATTGCACTCACAGGACATATATGTGGGAACTTGTAAAACTAAGATTCGAATTCTGACTCTGCCACTAATGGCGTTTCAGTGGTCTATCTGGTCAAAATGTGTTTCTTCTCTTGGGCTTCAATGTCTCCACCAACAAAATGGGGCTAAACTAGAAGCTCTCCAAAGATCACTCAAGTTTTAAGATTGAATGAGTCTATATTACAAATAATGACATACACTGTCTTCCCTCTCCACATCGCATGCCTACGGGGATCTGCTTTCAAACAGGATCTAGCTCTTAAGCTAACATTAAAGGGATGTAATAGTTAGAGCTATCACCATACAGGCATGCCTCACTGAACGATGGGCAGGTGTGCAGCTAGGGCTCAGAAAGGAGCTGCTTCATTCTTATCTCTCTCTGCAGCTTTCTCTGCTACTTAATCTGCATGGAGGAAGATGAATGCACCAGAGATTTAAGGGATTATATCAAATGATGCACTAGAAGCTTTGAGTCCCTATGCCAATTGGCTTAGATGAATTTGGGTAGTCTCTCCTCGTTCAATATACTCTGGACAAAGGGGAGTTTTATTTTTATATATATATATATATATATATATATATATATATATGATGGTTATAAATAAATTTCTGAAGGCCCATATAATGGATCAGGAAGAGTAGTTCCAAATTGTGAAAAAACTATACAACATGTCCATTATGAGTTTAGATTAAATGAAATAAGATAAAGATAAGCAAGATCAGAGAGTGGAGAGACTTTGTGTCTTCTCAAGATCAGCAAATGGCTTTGTTGTAATATTAATAGAAAATAAAACACCCTAGGGAGTTACACACACTCTCTTCGCTGCTCCTCTCAAAGAGACCCATATACCTAACATTTTCACTATCACATATAAGAACATACCCTTTTAATCACGTATGGACTTTTTTTTTTCCATTTTCCCTCTCAAGGCAGGTAAGAGAGGCATGTGACTAGAGGGCCAAGCACATTATAGGTAACCAATAAATATTGGTTAAAAAAAAAAAAAAAAGCGGCTGGCCCAATCTTGGCTTCTTCTCAGTGTACAAGGAGTCACATTTTGAGATTTTACCCAAGAGGCAGCATGAGAATCCTTTTCCATAGTTGGAATAAATTGTCAGCATATGGGAACATGGTAACCTGGTTACATGGTGCAAATTAGAGCACTAGTGGTATATTTAGGATTCCAACAGGGCCTCTTAGTGCAAATCCGCCATACCGATAACCATGGATATTAGGTAAACAAGGTGATTTTATGATGTGATTTCATTTGTATGTCTGCCACCAGCCTTACTACTCTGCCCATAGAAAAATAAGTTAATTCATAGGTCTAACAATTTCTGTTACATTAGGAAACATTGTTCACAAGGGAGGTAGTGAGTAATTTCACTTGTTAAACATGCCTTCCTATCTAAAGCACATGACCAGGCATAAACAAATGCATTTGTAAACACATTTTGTCAAAGTTCACATAGCCATTGACTATAGCCACATCACATATCCACTCCCTCTAATTTGAAACTGCAATCACAAATTTTATTTACTTCGAGAGGTAAATGAATTAGTGTCAGGAAAAGGTCCCTCATCAACACAAATAAATCAAGAATGTTCATTCATTGAATTGCTGATTTGAAAAATGATGTAATATGTGCAAAAATGAAAATAACCAAAATAAAAATGGAAAAGAGAGATATTAAAAGAGCACATTCATTTTAGAGTAAAGCCATAATAATTGGGAAAAGAAAGAACTTGTTTTTAAAAAATGAATATTGCTTCAAAATATAATCATGATTCCCTTGTCGGTGACCACTGGAGAATGTATTCAGCAGATGAGATTGATTGCATGTTGCATAAATGATCATGCTCTTGATTACTAATATAAAAGTCTGTAAAAACAAGCTATAGTGTAATGAAATCACATTAGTCAGAGTCTCCATTATAATCTCAGTAAAGTCAAAATTCATTCCCTAGGATACTTTTACATAAATCTAGATTCTAAGCCACACTAGACTGATGCTGACATATGACTTAAATTATGAATATTATAAATTATTTAATAGCAAATACAGTAAAGTTATCATTGAAATTTCATATTTTTCTCTATGCTCTTGCTAAAAGACTACTGTAGCAAAAGCCAAATCATGTGGACTGCCAGAATATTAATCCATACTTAAGTATGAATAAAGATGAACCCTTCCAGCATATCTATAATCATATAAGCACCTTGTTCAAACCACTTTGATGGCTCTTTCTATGTTAAAAGCAATACAACATCCACATTATTGCATGATTCGACCCTACTCTATCCTTCCCATGTATTTCTCTCCCTTTACTCTAGCCAAAGTGGATCTGTCACCACTTCCTGAACATGCTTCTGCCTTAGTCTTTTTTCATGGCGTTCCCTCTCACCTAGAACGTCCTCTCTCACATCTTTACCCACAGAAATTCTATCCCATCTTTAAAATTAATGAACATGCCTTCTCCTCTGTTAATCCTTCCCCAGTGCTCTCAGTGAGAAGAGTTTTGGTCCCCTGGATGCAATGACAGGTGTTCAAATTTCTGTGACTGACAGATTCCTACTAACCTGCCACCTGTCAGCCTTATAGATTTGCTTCTCCAGCCTTATGGCTCCTACAAGACTCTGCCTGAAGGTAGAGTTAATCTGAGTACTTGGCTATTTCCTTACTCATTAGAATCTTCTTGAAGGTAGGCACTTTTTCCTTCCTTCTTAGTGTTTCAATTTTCTTCACAGAATCTCATCCACTTTAGGAGTAAGGCGAGTATTTGGGCGAGTGAATAAAGTAATACTGAAAAAACGACCCACATAGTGATGAATTAGAAGATAATTCTTTAATACTTTCTGTATTTTCAGAGCATTCTACAATGCATATACATATTTTAATCAGATAAAACTAATTTCAAATTTACTCAGTAAATTTGAAACTAATTTTGCTCACCATAAGAAAATAGTCTAAAGCATCTAAACATGCTGAGCATCCTTCACTACATAGCCATTGAAACACCTGAACTCAGCTGCCATTCAAACTGGCCAAAAAGACACTACCTTCATGATCTTTGGAAATAGAAGATGTTATGCCATATTATGAGAAAGAAAGAAAATGTGCAATAGCAAGACTTAGATAAACATATATTTTTAATACTCTGAAAAGATGAGCAAAAAATAAGATAACATGCTTTCTGCAATGGGACCTTCTCACCTGCTGTTACTTTACTGTTAGTATCTCGAGTCTAATGGTCAGATGAGGTTCATTTGCCTTAAGGATCTATATATCTATCTATATTTATTACTGGCCAGCTAGCAATCTAGCTATAATGATACCTAGAGGGAACTTGTAACCTAAAAAAGCACATAACTAGTAAAATAGTGAAAATGAAATTACATACACCCCCTGGAGTGAGAATATATACAGTTTACTATGTCGTGCAACAAAAATGGACATTCACTGGGTTTAGTCCAAGTTCTTCATCACTAGGAATCTAATAAGCATGCTTAACTCAAAGATTTAAACACAGATGCATAAACCTTTAGGGACTCATATGAAAATATCTGGGCAACCCAAGGTATGTTTTATAAAATTGTATCCAATATACTAATTGTATACTTGAAATTTAAAATGATGCCTAATTTTGATTTGTTAGGCTATTGAAGTTTTACTATGCAAAGTTATCCTTTCTCCAATACATCATCAGTAAAACTGCCTGACTACTTTTTACTATTTCATATAGGATTGCTGTGTGATGCTACATCTTCCTGTTCCTCTTTCTGCTTCTGAGTCTGTACCTCACTGTCCCTGTCCCCTATACTGTCTGTACTCTGGTCAGTATCTGCACTCTTTGGATATGAAAAAGGTCTTAATTCCCCTTTTGGTTAGGAAAGCCAATCCATGACAATTACTGAGAATGCGACTACCCAGGGAATAGTCATATTCTTTAATCATGTCTATCTATGATCATGTGAGCTACATATTAAGCAAGGAGAAATGTTATTCCTTTCATGAAGAAAAGATAGCTGAACTTCAGGTAAGTGGCACCGGATGTTTCTTCTGCAGAAGCTCATCTGAATCACCTGCATCCAAGGGCAGGGTTTACTAGCAATGGTGAAAGTTAGCATTCTCCAATTTTATCCTGCTCAGCTTGTCTAGAGTAACACAGACACCCTCAGCTGGGAAGAAGGGCACCCACTTAGGTAGAAATATCTTTATTCAATAACAGCAATTGTTTGAGGAAGGGTTAGTAGGATGAAGAAGAGTTGAGTTTGCTCTCATGTCCACACAGTTAAAATCCTCTGTGACCTAATTTCTTAAATTATGTGGACAGTAATCATGAAAGTCTGAATTTAGCTTTTGTGCAAATCTTTGGTAGTGAGCATTTTCTGAGAGCAAAAACTGTTTTCTCTATTATGCACTGCTAATTTTAAGAGATGAGTGTCGGTCATCATCACCACCTGCCATGGGCCTACTGACGGCCAAAGCCACCACATCAGTCTTCGCCTGACCTGTCTAGAATTGACTGGGGTGGTTGTGAATCCAAACCTTATTACAGGGTGATCTGAGTGTGCTTGTTGCTAGTTCTTCATAATACTACATCTGGCTTGTAAGCAAAGAAAAGTACCAAGTGTGTTACCCTGATGGTTTATTATAAAAGTTATGAAATAATATGCAAAATATTTTTATATAATACCAAGGGTATAAAACCCTCAAAATCTTAAATCCCTACTAATTTCATCATATATATGATCATCAGTACTTCATACTTAACAAGTACTCAGTGAAGATTTGTGAGATAAACGAATGAATGGGTTGCAACCATATCAAGACAGGTATGAAATTGACCAAAAACTAGAAGATAATTTAAAAAAGGAGAAACAAATATTGTGTTACAAAAGTGGGGTTCTGGGTGACTTTATTTCCTGATTAAAAATATATTTCAATGTCACAGCAATAATACTTCACTAATAACCACAACTTAAATTGACATTTAATTCCGTTCATCAAGAATCATTCACTGAGAGAATGTATCTAGCCCTATGGGACATACAGGAACATCAAAGCCACAGCCAATGCCCTTGAAAATCACACTGTGCCCTGGAAGATAGAGAGTAGGCATGAAATGGAGAAGCTTCACGCAGGGCATGACTTAATGGGATGCTCAAATGAGCAATATGCAGAAGGACTGGAAGCAAAAAGCTCCAGCTCAAGCTCCTGGAAAATCTATAGAGCCTTAAACACTCAAGAGTGGAGCATTCATTTTGCCTGCTGCAGCAATTAGAAGCTGGAGTTGAAATCAATGCAGCAGCTACTACAGCAAACTGCAGCTGTGAGACTGCAGTCACTGACAGCCATTGATTTTCTCTGGCTTGGGGTTTGATTCACCTCACTCTTACCACCTCAAACCCACTGTGGCTCCAAGGTGTCAGGCATAGGGTCATTGCTTCCTTGAAAACTGCCCAAAGCTCCTTATTGAGCTCTAAATCTACAGAGGCCACGGGAAAGGCAAATTCACATAAAGGCTTCCTGGTGACTGCCAACCATTGCTAAAATGTCACTGCTGTCCCTGGCTCATAACTCAAACTTTCTTAAAACAATCAAACTGGTTCTTACTCCAAATTCTGAAATTCAAAACTCTCCACATTTAGGGTGGCCCCAAATGATCTTCTAACATCATCCCTTACCATACTACTCTCTCTCCCCAACCCCCTTTCCATAAATTCAGTGATATCGGTCTACTCATCTTTCTCTGAATATGCTCTCAACTCTCCAGCCCACGGAATTCTGCTGAAGTCTTTCCTCTTCCCTATACATTGTTTACGAGCTCGCTCAAGTGTTCCCTACTCATATCACCCTTCCAAACTAATTATACCTTCATCATAGAGTATTAAATATTTCTCTAGGTATGTCTCACCTACTTATTAATTTCCAGAAAGTCACTCCCATTTTATCCAACACAGTACTGCAGTATTGGGTACTGCACACCCAAACAGAAATAAATCAGACTAATGTGGAATCAAACAAAAGAAGTTCATCTGAACACCAGAATTATGGCACTAATAGATGTGGTCCACAAGGCCAAGGTATTTATTTATGTCCATACCTGGAAGAAGTCTTTAAATTGATTTTGAGGAGATAAAAGCATTAACTGAGGATACTAGAAGCTACATTCTGAAATGTACAGGAATGGAACCTGTAGAGTATGTTATGTGATTACTGACAGTGGATTAGAAAGGATGAAAATGTAGTTCTGAATTTCATTTCCAATGCTTCACCAAGAGGAAAGTTTGTCTGCGTTAGAACATAAGCTTTCATGTTTTTCAGTGCGTCTATTCCTCACCGCATCAGTAAAATTTAGTTTATGCATATCAACTCTGTCACTGGCTGGAAAGATGTGCAAGGCTGCAAAGGATTCTCTAGATTGTGTTCATGCATTATCTGAGGGTTTTAGTAACGTTTTTAAAAGGTGACTACACAGAAGCTTAAGAAGGAGGCTGAAGAAAGAGAAAAGGATTCCCAAGCATATGGGATGCCCTGCACAGAACTCTTAGAAATCCTTGCAAGACACTTTAGGGACGTTAGTGATCGACAAATTTATTTTGACCTTGTGATATTATTTGGGTTATACACAAATGACAAAAAAAGCTCAGCGTTGGTAAGAAATTTGCCAAATATAAGCTCTAGTTCTGTTACTTCAATAGAGCAAACATAAAAAAAAAATAAAAAATACTTACTATGGGCCAGGCAATGTACTTGATAAATTCTGGTAATGTTAGATCTTGAACACAGGAACTCTCTCACAAATCCAGGATCTTATACACTGTGTCAAAATGACTTCCAAATCCAAATAATAAAAGGCATTGAACTTGATCCTTGAGGTTCCTTTCCTGTCTGTATTCAAAGGATATGATGAACTTTTCCCTGGGCAAGGTTGAGCTGATGCTCAAGAGACTAATGAAGTCTGGGAGTTGCTCCAGATATTTGAAAAAAAAAAAAAAAAGTGGACTTTTTTTTTTATTATTTGAGCAAGAAAAGAAACTGCCTGTATGCAGGTTAGTTCAGGTCAAAACTTCACTGAGCTTCTGATCTGTTTCCATATTTGTTAAGCATTCCAGATTCAAAATAAATGATACTACTTATGTTCAAGGGCATCCCCCCTTCAGTCCCCCCTTATGGGGGACGCACAGGCAGTAATTCCAATATGATATGAAAATATTATGATAGTGTTAAGTACGCTTACCACAGAAAAAGGACATTTACCACAGTCTGGGTAATCAGAATGTTTTGGGGGACACTAGACCTCAGTTTACACTGATATTAACTAGAAGTTGGCCAAGCAACAAGAAAGAAAAGGGCAATCCAAGCAGCTGTCACTGAAGAAGCAAAGACATGGAAGAAAGAGATAACACAGTGCATTTGGGAATATACAAACACTTCTATGGTTCTAAAGAGTATACAGGAAAAAAGTAAGATTGGCAGACAAGGAAGATAAACAAGTATGTTTGATGTTCCCCTCATCGTGTAGAAGAATAACATCGTTTAAATATATATGAGACAAATTACACAAGACCCTTCAAAGGATTCAAAGCTCAGCCATGGCAATTTTATCCTGGTGCTTAGCAGGGGACCCATCACCAAATAGACAGCAAATGTTTTTACAAATAAATGAATGAACATCATGTAATTATTTAGTGATTTCAGCAATAGGAAGAGAAAACTTATCAGTACAAACACTTTTGCTACCCAGTATATTTTTCCCACTGCCAGTAGAAGGCTGAGTAGAAGGCAGATGTCACCCTGGCTCTTTAGTAAAGTCCATTTGTTTTTATTTCTATTCTCAGTTCAGATAACCCAGGCCAGGACCATATCTCCTAGCCCACCTGTCACTATTTTGACCAAAGGATATGGGAGAATCACTGTGCTTTTCTGAACAACACATTCCCACTACCCTACTGGGGAAACCTCAGAGGACTACTGTCAGTGCCAGGCTACTGAGAATAAATTAAAAAATAAATGCAATGGCATCACTAGAACATTACTAAGTCCTTTCTGGCAAAGATGAGTCTAGCAGAAGGCAAAGATATCAAAAAGGTAAGGAAGAATATAGGTGGTAGCAGCAGGTATCATGGTGCCTTTGGGTGGATTCCTAAATGTTGATATACGATAAATATTTATCTCCAGAGAGGTCTACATAATTCCAAGCTGGTTATCAGACTGAGTAGGATGGATATCCTAAAGCTGGGCCATTTGAGATTTACTTTGTGATGTGACAGTTTGGTATATTTTATATCATCATCATGAATTCTCCATTTCCCAATTTAATTGCATGACTACTGGCATTCTGAATTAGAGATGCTTTTCCCCATTTTAGCAAGCAGCTCTTTTCTTCACTGACTTGGAAATTGCAGGGGAAATTAATGTTCCTGCTGTTCTGCAGCCTCTGCAGAATTTTTCCAGATTTCATGGGACCCAAAGCCTGCATAGTTTAGAGTATGCTTGGGGAGAACAACAGATGGGGAACCAGGCAGTCACATGTTGCTTTGGACTAAAAAAGAAAAGAATAATGGGACAGGGGTTTAGAAACATAGAAAAAGGTCAAGTCATTGATACATCTGAATGCCAAATCATGGAGTGTGGATATTTTAAGAATGATCATGGGGAAATCATTATTTTTGAGGGGATTTATGATCATGTTTATAAACTTATTCTATTGTAATTTGTCTGAAATGTAGTCCCTTTTTTAGATGGTGAAGCAATAAAGCATTGGCTCATACTATAAAAGCTTGATGCCAACTTAGTTTTTCTTAATGAAAAAAACTCCTTTCAAATCTCTGGATTTGGAAACCATTTTTATTCGCTGTAATTTTATGCCTTTTCATTTATAAAATAAACCTAGATATATAATAGAAAGCGATTGTCAAACATTAATATTAATATATAAATAAAAACAGAGTCTAGTCAAGAGCCAGAAATCACATCTCTTAATTTAACAGAAAAAAATAAAATATAAATAATTATTAGGTTTAAAATTTTTTATCTAAATGACTGCTCCTACAAGAGTACTACAGTACACTGAAGCCATCTTTTCCTTTTATAATTTATTTTATTCTACAAATTTGGGTTCACAATTAGCAGCATCAGAATTCCAATTCTCATTTCAAAGAGTTGTACTGGTATTCATGCACTGAGTTGTGCTCAGTTTTCCATATTTAAAGTCCAGCAGAAGGAAGTCTTACTGAATTCACTATACAACAACTTTATTGAATATCTTACTTTGGAATTCTTTGATCCAATTCAATTTAATGAGTGTCTATCATGTGCAAGACTAGCAAGTCACTCCTGAAGAAGGGTAAATTCAAATGGAGAAAAACATTCTACATCCAGGTAAAATTCCAAGTAGCACTTTTCTTAATGTATTAGATTACTCTCTTAGTCCATTTTGTGTTGCTGTAACAGCATACCTCAGACTGGGTAATTTATAAAGAATAGAGATTTATTTTTTACAGTTCTGGAGGCTCAGAAGTTCAAGGTTGAGGCGCCTACTTCTGGTAAGGGACTTCCTGCTGCCTCATCCCATGGCTAAAGGTGGAAGGGCAAGAGGGCAAGCACATCACACTCAAGTGTCTGTGTGTGTGTATGTGTGTGTGTGTTAGACAGAGGGGAGGGGAAGGGAGCCAAACAGAAACCCACCCCCATGACAACTAACCCAATCCCTGGATAACAGCATAAATCCATCCATAAGGGCTCTGTCCTCATGACCTGAGCACCTATCAAAGGTTTGAAATCTTGACACTGTGGCATTGGGGATTAAGTTTACAACATATAAACCTTGGGGGACACATTCAAACCATAGCAGCTGCCCTATCCTGTCCCTCTGAAAGAATTACTCATCTGGAAAACTAGCATTTCTGGCTCCCAACACAGAGCAGTCTATGATTTATCCCCTAGAGAAGAGGGCTTGGGGTTGTTGTCCAAGAAGCAATAACACAGTTGGGTTATTAATGTGGCCTCCAGTCAAAACCCTCCCACATATCCCCAAACCTGCTTTCTGCCAGCTACCTCTATGCATGCTACCCAAAATGCCCCACTTCTTTTAAGCACCAAATTTGCACTTTAAAAATCAACCGTATTTCTTTTGTAAAGATTAGTTTAAACAAAAAAATGTATTTTCTCAGTCATTTAAAGGTGCTAAATGCCTGTTTAGATAGATCACTATAGCAACCAGGTCCTTAGCAAACATGTTATCTCATTCACTCCTCACACAAGGAGATTGCAAGCTTCAAGGAAGAGCAGAGTGCTGGGTGCTCAGATCTGGTTCTATTTCTTAGGCATATGACCTTCAATAGGTTATTTAACCTTTCCTTGCCTTGGAATTCTTATCTCTAAAATACATATT
Source organism: Mirza zaza (assembly GCA_008750895.1). NCBI lineage: Eukaryota > Metazoa > Chordata > Mammalia > Primates > Cheirogaleidae > Mirza > Mirza zaza. The sequence continues at coordinate 108,199 of VSMD01096734.1, forward strand.
ATAAAAATTCCTACACCAGACTGTGGAGGCAGAAGGCTGGCTTCCACGATCTCTGGTCCCTGGTATTCCTCCCATAGTTACGTTACATTACATGACAGATGGGATTTTGCATATGTAATTAAGGTTACTAATCAGCTGACCTTAAAACAGGAAGATTATCCTGTATTATCAGGTTGTCTCAGCGCAGGATAGGAAAGCAGAAGAGAATTTCAAAGAGCACTCACTGATGCAGGAGAAGGACTCGAGCTGACATTGCTGGCTTCCGAAAGGGGGGAGGTGGGCTAGGTGAAAAGACAGACAAAGAAATAAATTTTTCCAACAATGAGTGAGTGCAGAAGAAGACCTTGAGCCCCAGGTGATACCTTGACTTGGTCATGGTCAGACCCTTACCAGATAATGCAACCACATTATGTCAGGAATCTAACCTACAGAGTCATGAAATAAATATTAGGTATTGTTTTAAGCCACTAAGTTTGTGGTAATTTGTTTAATTTATTAGACAACACTAGAAAACAAATAAGGGCCAGTATGAAAATTAAATATGCATGCTAAGAGTCACTGAGAACAATAAAACTCTTTGCAAATATCCTTTTTACTGTTATCATTGTATCCTTTAATACCAATTCCCTATATCCCCCTAGTTTTCAGTCTTCATTTGTTGAGGATTTTTCATTGTTTTGTTATTGTTTGTTTGTTTTTGTTTCTTAACACAGTAAGCACCTGTAAGAAAGTTACCTTTTAGCAATCCTCTTCATTTTAGAAAAGTTTGTTAGCTGTCCTCTGGGAGAAAGTTGATAACAAATTATCAAACCTCCTGCCGGGCTCACTGTTCCCAGGCTCATGTTCTTGCCAGAAAGAAAGAAGTGTCTCTGAGACTTGTTCTGAAGCCCTTTCATAAGCAACCATTCCCTTTAGGATTTCACATTCTCCCATTTCTAATTACTCTGTAGATAAGATCTGTTTACCCGGCTATAACTCCATGTTGGCTCTGGGACTGTCTATGCCTCTAGCACCTCATTTTGGGCCCTGTGGGGTAGAAGCGCTGGGTTATTCCATTTTCCTTTCTTCCCTTTGTCTCTCTGTGGGCTCCCCATTGTCTGGATGATATTAGTCTAGAGGCCTCCTTCCAGACACTCATTCAGCCAACCAGGGCGTTTATTAAAATCCTTGGTATAATTTTGAGCTAAAAAACAGAGACTTCTTCTTTGACATACATCATTTCACATATACCTCTCTCCCCAGAAAAACACACCACATCAAAAAGAGTGGCTTTCACCTAAGAGAAAAAGAAAAACGAAAAAACAAAAAACAAGATCTGTTCATTTTCCTCTACCCTCATACTTCCACTTTTTAAGAAACTACATTTTATTCCTTTCATCATCTGTATCTGAAACTTTCTTCAAAAATACAAAGACTTCTTTATGAAAATATTTTGCACCTACTTCTATTGTTTTGGGCAATTAGTTAAATATCCCAATAAAAGATGCAATTTTTGTCTTTGGTAATTTGGCACATATACTACTATAGAACCGAAACATCCCCTGATTGTCATTAAGAATGTTCCCAGTTATGAAGTAGTTTGGGGTTGTAAACACTCCCTGAGTGTATTTGTCATATTCTGGCTCAACTCATTGTACAGAGCACACAGTAGTTGGGAGCTCTCACTGTGCAAATAGACAATCTCAGTTTTGTGATTTTCCTCTGTCAATTGCTAGCCATGATCTTGTGCAAGTTATTGAACTCCTCACACCTCAGATTCTCATCTGTAAAATTCATGCATTCATTATACATACTTATGGAGCACCTACCATTTTCATTATCACTATTGTTATCATCATTTTGTTCAAATTCACAGGAGATACTTAACTACATCACTGTATTTGACTGAAATGATTACAGAGCATTTGACTGGTTGGTGAAGAAATAATAGCAAAGCCATAGCTCAGTTGGAAGACTAAGTTAAGCATGAGGTCAAAATGCCTCCTTTCTATGTTCTCAGAGCACCCAGACTCATAAGCTTTGTTGCATTTTCACAATGTGTAGTATTTATAACTTTATGTCTCTTCCTCACTTGAAGTCAGGGACAATATTATTCATATTTCCAGCTCATAGTATAATACCATGCACAGTATGGTGGAGTTTAATGAATTTTTAAGTGAATGACTGATTGAATGAATGAATGAATAATGAAGCATATGTAGTGAGAAATAAGAAAACAATTACAGAAAAAATATCAACCTGGACGTACACTCTTCTCTCTCACCCACCAGAGGAAATCCATAAGGCAGAACACATTTGAGAGGGAGCTGAAATGAGACACTCCTGTGCTGGAATTCAATGTCAAGGCTTGGAACAGTAGTAATTAGAAAATAGAAATGACAAGCTCAAGAGTAACAGAGATGCAGTCTCAGAACTCTGGGGAAATGCCCCTGAAAACCTACAGTTTTAGACTTAATGTCAAGCAATTTTAGACAGAAATGAAACACTACCAGATTTCGTTAACATATTAGCACCGGTACTAATAATAAATGACCATTCTTGGTGGACCAAAGTGGAGGACTATGGCAAGAAAATCTGTCTATGACATAGAACCAAGTCAATCAATGTACAAATGGACTTGACCAAAGAATACAGAATTCTAATCACTCAGAGCTAAGCTTTACCAGTGCTTTTGTTAATAAAACCGAGTGACTGATTTATGGCCACATCCCTCCAATCTCTGCCTCCATCTCCACAGTGTCTTCTCCTCTTCTGTCTGTTCTCCTCTGCGTATCTGTTATAAAGACACTTGTCATGGATTAGGGAGCCCTCAACCCAAGAACAATTAACCAGGATGATATAATTTCAAGATCCTTAACACAATTACATCTACAAAGACCCATTTTCTAAACAGAGTAATATTCACATGTTCCAGGGATTAGGGCATAGACGTATCTTTTGAGGAGAAGTGAGGGAACATCACTTAACCCACTATAAGAGGGAACACCTAACAACTCATCTTATGAAGCTTGATTATTCAAATAACAAAAATCTATACAATGGCATGACGAGAAAAGAAAACTACAGACTACTCTCTTGTGAGAGTTATTCTCTACTTCATTTAATTCTGCTCTTATATTTATTATCTTCTTCCTTCAACTATGAACTTAATTTGCTCATGGTTTTCTAGTTTTTTGAGATGTAACATTAGGTTCTTTATTTAGATCTTTCTTCTTTTTTTAATTTAGACATTTATGGCCATAACCTTTCCTCTTAACACTGCTTCTACTCCATCTTACAAGTTTTAGTATGTTGCATTTCCATTGTTGTTTGTCTCAAGATTTTTTTAATTTCCCTTTTAATTTCTTCTTTGACCTATTTGTTCATGAGCATGTTGCTTAATTTACACATAATTGTGAATTTTAAAAATTTTCTCCTGTTATTGATTTTTAGATTCCTAACATTGTGGTATGAAAAAGATGCTTGATATGATTTCAATCTTCTTAAATTTATTAAGACTTGTTTTGTAACCTAACATATGATCTACATTGGATATTGTTCCTCATATGTGTGATGCAGAAGAATATGTATTCTGCTGCCATCAGATGACATGTTCTGCATATACCTGTTAGGTCTGTTTGGTCTAAAGTATACTTCAAGTCCAATGTTTCCTTGTTGATGTTCAGTCTGGATCATCTATTATTTAAAGCAGAATATTAACATCCATCAATATTATTGTATTGTCATCTATCTCTGGTTTCAGATCTACTAATATTTTCTTTGTATATGTAGGTGTTCTGATGTAGGGTGCATAGATATTTATAGTTCATCTCTTGATGAATCAACTCCCTTATAATTATATATTAACCTTCTTTGTCTTGTTTTACAGATTTGACATGAAATCTGCTTGTCTGATTTTTTTCTATCCCTTCATTTTCAGTCTATGTGTGTCATTAAAGGTGAAGGGAGTCTACCAGAGTTGTTCAACTCCCTCAGCTTTTGTTTGCTGGGAAAACCTTTATATCTCCTTCATTTGTGAAGGGCAGCTTTGCTTCTATTCTTTCTTGGCAGATTTTATTTTTCTTTCAGCATTTGGAATATATCATCTCACTTCCTCCTGCCCTGCAACGTTTGTGCTGAGAAAACAGTTGATAGCTTATGGGGTTTCTTTTTATGTCAGGAATCTCTTTTCTCTTTCTTATTTTAAGATTCTCTCTTTGCTTTGATTTTTGACAGTTTGATTATATTATATCTTGGTGATGTCTTCTTAGGACTGAACCTCATTAGAAATATTTGTACTTTATGTACCTAGATGTTCATATCTTTCCCACATTTGGGAAGTTTTCACCCATTATTTCTTTAAATAAACTTTCTGCTTCTCTCTCTCTCTCTCTTTTCTTAAAATCCTATAATGTGAAAGTTGGCTTTCTTGATAGTATCCCATAAATCTTGTCTATCTTTTTCATTCTTTTTAATTCTTTCATTTTATTCTTTGGATATTTTCAAATAAACTATCTTTGAACTTACAGATTTTTTCTTCTGTTTGATCAATTCTATTATTGACACACTCTATTTCATTTTTTATTTCACTCATTGTATTCTTCAGCTCCAGTGTTTCTGTTTGGTTATTTTGATTTCTATCTCTCTGTTGAACTTTTATTTTATTCATGTATTATTCTCTTGATTTTGTTAAGTTTTCTATCTGTGCTCTCTTGTAGCTCTCATAAAACAATTATTTCAAATTATTTCTCAAGCAACTCATAGATCTCTAGTTTTGAAAGGCTGGTTATGGAATGATTATTGTGTTCCTTTGGTAGTGTCACTTCTTTTTGTTTGTTTGTTTTACTTTTTTTTTCTTGTATTCTTTTTGCCTTGCATTGATGTCTCCACATTAGATGGACCATTCAACACTTTCTGATCCCACAAACTTATTTCAATGGAGAAAAATGAGTGGGTGAAGGGCACTGGAAGGGTGGTATGAAACAGTTTCAGCTGTAGTCTGAGCACAGTGACAGTCTCTATACAGTTTTGTTACCTGAGATCAATGTTGGCAAAGATTGCAGGAGTTCTCAGCTGCCAAGGCTGTGTGTATCTGCAGTGGTCATAAAGACTATTGGGGTTTTCAGTGGTGAAGCCTGCTGAGGTTCTTCTGAACCCTTTTGCTCCCACAGGAGAAGTCATACCCAAGGGGGACACTCTTGGTGCAGGTTCAAGTTCACAGGTGCACACACAGTGGCAATAACACTAGTGTCTGATGCATGATACCCAACAGCAGTCACAGAGCCAGAATCTGGGTCACAAGCATGTGTGGATTGACCAGGGATTGGAGATCTGGGGCAGCAGTGACCTCAGTGCCTGGGGTTCAGGCAGCCCTGCTGCTGCCATGTGTGCACATGCACAGAGACCCTGGGGACCAGCATGCGGGTGTTCCACTACAGTAATGGCTCTGATGTTCCAGACATGAAACTTATTGAGTGGCTGTAGAGCCAGAGTTCAGAGCATAGGTGTGTGAAGGGCTATCACTGCTCCAGGGACTAGGGTGCCTGCCCTATTGTGGTGGCAGCTCTGTTGACCACAGTGCATGCACTTGTGAAGCAGGTACACAGCTTGTATCTGGAGCATGGGCACATGTGGAGCAACAGTGACTTTGGGGTCCAATGTGCTGAATGACTTGCTGCAGTGGTGACTCCAATGTCTGAGGCACATTTGCTCATAGAGCACCAGTGGAGCTGGGGTCTGGAGCACAGGTGTATGCAGAACCACCACGGCTCTGGGCCCACAGTGGGACTATCCTGCAGTGGTGGTGGCTTCAGTATCTGAGGCATGAGTGTATACAGCATAACCACAGAGCGGGGGTCTGGAGCATGGACATGCATAAAGCATTTACAGCTCTAAGGTCCAGGGTGCATGTAGGATTGGGGGGCTTGGTGGTCTTGCTTCCAGGGTGACAAAACCATGGCTCTTTCTAGGGACAGAAGAAAAAATGCAGCAGCATCTCCTTCTCCAGGGGGACTGCAGTGGCCATGGCTATTGATTACCTCAGTGTAAATATTGCCAGTGTCCTCTGCAGATAGGTTATTGGAGACCATGGTGGCACCCACAATGTGGCTGACACTAATATCTCTGGACCTTCCTAGTCACCTTCAGATGTCTCAGGCATGCCAATCTCCCCAGTGTTCTTTTCTGTGCAGCTATTCTACTTTTTTATTTTTGTACTCCACTGTGTTGCTGCAGGTTCTTAATTAGACCCTTGAGCCCTCCCTAGGCTACTTTCAGTCATGGATAGCTATCTAATTGTAGTTTTTTGTGGAGAGATAAAGGCTAATATTTCCTACTCTGCCATCATGATGATCAACAAGGGTGTCAAGACAATTCACTGAGGAAAGAATAATGTTTGTTTTCAGCAAATGGCACTTGAGAAACTGGATATCTAGATACAAAAGAATTCATTTGGGTCCCTTCCTTACTCCATACCCCAAAATTAACTCAAACTGTATCACATATCTAAATGTAATAGGTAAAGCTATAAAACTTCTAGAAAAAAATATAGTAGTAAATTGCGACCTTGGTAAAGGCAAAGCCTCTTGGATATGATACCAACAGCATAAGTGACCAAAAAAGAGAGATAAATTGGACTTTATCAAGTTTTAGAACTATTGTACTATAAACAATGCCATCAACAAGGTGAAAATACAACCTAAAGATTCTGGGAAAATATTTACAAATCATGAAGTCATATATACGATAAGGCACTTGTGTCCAAAATATATAAAGCATACTTACAACTCAATAATATTTTTTAAAAATAAGCCAATTAAAAATTAGGCCAATGACTTGATAGGCATTTCTCCCAAGAAGATATTGGCATTTTTTGAAAAAGTTAAATATACACTTATCATGTGACATAGGGATTTTATTCCTAGATATCTCCCCAAGAGAAATGAAAACATATGTCTATACAAAAATGTAGACATGAATATTCATAGCAATTTTAGTCATAATAGACAAAAGCTGGAAATAATCCAAAGGCTCATCAACTGGTGAATTGATAAACAAAATGTGTTAATTCATAAAATAGAATACTGATTAGCTATAAAAAGGATTGAAATACTAATGTATGTAACAACATGGATGAACCCCAAACCATTATGGAACATGAAAAAATAGACACAAAAGACTAAATATTGTATGATTCCACTTGTATAGAATTTCTACAAAAGACAAAATAATAGAAATAGAAAGTATATTTGGTTGGCACTAAGGTAGAAACGGGAATCAATTGCCAGCAAACTGAGGGGAACTTTTTGGGGTGATGAAAATGTTGTAAAACTGGATTGTGATGAGGGTCACACAATCTTATTAACTCACTAAATAACTGAATTAAACACTTTCATAGGTGAATTTTATGGGAAGTAGATTATACCTCAATGGAGTTGATAAATTAGATTTAACATTAAGAACTTCATTTTATTAAAAGACATATTAGGAGAGACAAACTATAAACTACAGAATTAGAGGTGACATGTACATTAAAGAATTTAGAATATATTTTTATATAATTTTTAAAACTCCTAAAATTAAAAAAAAAACTAAGTGATTTTTAAATGGATAATAGAACATGAATTCTCATAAGATGTCCAACTAGTCAATAAATATATAAAAATAATTCAATTTCATTAATAATCAGGAAATTACATATAAAATCATGTTGCATACCATTATGCACCCATGACAATGGCTAAAATAAAGTCAATACCAAGCATTGGTGAGGATGTGAAAAATAGGAACTCATATATATGAATGCATGAGATTCACATGGGTTCAAATTGGTATAGTCATTTTGAAAAATTGTTTCAGATCATCTAATAAGCTAAACGATAATACTGCATGATATAGCAATTCTACTTCTAAGTGGTAGATATCCAGCAGAAATGCTTATGTATGTTCAACAAAACATATATAAGAATTATTGTTACACATATAAAATATATAAAAACACATATAAAATATATAAAAACATATATAAGAATTATTATTCACAGAGCACTATTAATAGCACCAAAATGTTAATATAAATATTTGGATAATATATTTTTGTTGTACTCATACTATACAGCAGTAAAAATTAATGAATTATTTCTGCATGCAATTATTTATCCATGCAAGAACATGGATAAAATACAAAATTATAAAGTTGAATGACAAAAAGCAGACATAATTATTTATAAAGGCAGTCCCCAGATTATGGAAGAGATACTTTCTCAAGAATGTCCTTAGGTCGGATTTGTATGCAACTTGGATCCCTGACCAACAGTTCATATACAGTAATAATAATACTATAATGACTAATATGTAGTAATAATAATACAGTGTAATACTGTAATAATACCCCTGTACTGTAATAAATAAGTTACAGGAAAATATTGTGCTCTTTCTTTTAATTCAAATAAACTTATACAAAAGTTTAGATAGGAGATAGGAGAAATTTCAGAAACAAATATTAAAGGTTAATAGTCACCTAATGGTCCCTCAACGTCTTGTTTACTGCATGGGGCATTTTGGAGGCAAGCAGGTAGCTGACATTAATTGGAAGATGACGATAAAGATGGTGCTGGAGAGGATGGAGCAGGTGCTGGAGAATCAGTATTTGACTCTGTTGTTGGAAGAGGGAAGCTTACCGCTTAAGTTGGTTTCTTAAAAAGGTACCCAGGGTTGTTTGCACAACCCTGTTTCTTTTTTTCCTCATAAATGGCCTTGTAGCAGCTGCACTGTAAACCTGTGTAAACTTAATGTTAGGATCTTACTCCTCAAGCTTAGCAAATCCTGCTTCAATGAGACAAAAGGCTTCAGCTAGTTCTTTTTTCATAAACTTTCTTGGCTCTGGATGTTCCAGTTCTTCATGTTCTTGTGTTTCTATAGCTGCTTCTCTATCCATGGGACTGGAGTAAAGATGCTGCTGCACCAAGGAGCCGCCTATGCCATGAGGTTCGTTTACATGCGCGGAAGAAACTAGTTCCCGAATTATTAATTTAACTGTTTAATTATAAATTATCCCTACGGGGAGCCTTGGGAGCCTGTTTGTAAGTACAGAACGCCGTGAATCGGGTTGTGTGTAACCCAGGGACCACCTGCATACTGTATGACTGCACTTAAAGTTCAGCAAAATTAAACTATGTATTAGAAATCAAGACACTGCTTACATTTGGGGAGGAAGAGTTGTAAAGTAATAAATGATTTTTAAATGGATAATAGAACATGAATTCTCATAAGAATATGTCCAAATAGCCAATAAATATATAAAAACAATTCAACTTCATTAGTAATCAGGAAATTGCACATAAAACCACAAAGCATTCCATTACACACCCATGACAATGGCTAAAATTAAAAAGTCAATAGTAATATTCATTTCATAATCTGGGTAGTGGTTTTATTGGTCTGTTTACTTTGTAATAATCCATTAAGATGTACAATTATGATTCATACATTTGCTTGTGTATATGCCATTTTAAATAAAGAAGTGTATTTAGGGACAAAATGGACAATGGCATGCCAAGCCAAATGGCAGGAGGGAAAAGCTGCCCTAGGCTATCTTGTGATATCTGGTCTCTTGTCTTACCATGCCCCTGTGTTGCCCAGTACTACTCTTAATACAATCAAATTGTACAGCTTTGAAATTTTTATTTCTTAGTAAAAATAATCATGTTCTTTTCAGCATATCTTGCTAACACATTAGAGTGCTCAGGTTAGATTATTTTTCTTGACTTCATCTTAGAAGGGTCATCCACTCACAACCTACAGGAAATTATCCTAATCTAACAATTCCAAATTATGATATGGATCTATGTATGTAAATAAATTCTATTTAGTATCAATCCCTAAGATTATGTTATATAATCTTTTCATTAGATTAGATTTTTATTATTAATAGATTTTTATTATTAAAACTTTTTATTAGTCTTTTAGATTTTTATTAATAATATTTTAGTTTTATGTACTTGCTTCTTTATTCACTGTCAACAATATGAACAAAATTCTGCCTTGATTGTTTTTAATGATTGCGTATACTTTATGGCCTGGGTAATACATATCTTATAAGAAGATGACAAATTTAAACTTCCAAATGTCTGCTTTGGGGGGATTTTATTCTACATATAATTCAGTTTCACTGAAACTCTAAATTTTAAGCTTCATAAAAGTCTGCTAAATTATGTGAAATCTCAATATCATTGTTTTTACTTTTAAAAATACAAAATTTAATTCTTACTGTCCAACCTGGATATTCTCATAACTTTTAGGCTGTCCTTATATTCTGCTTGCTGGAAAAATCAAAGTCATCATTAATTTAGTTTCTCTAGGGAAAGTGACAGAAGGATCTATTGCTGTTATGATTCATTCACATAATTAACCAGAGATATTATCTATTTTGACACTTAGAAACACTCTAGCTTTGTTCTACATTGATTTTACATTAGCAATTACCTATTTTGTCTTTAGAGGCCTTTGTCAAACTAATAAAATGATGACCTGAAATTACAGGCTATACTATTTTACAAAGTTTTCTTATTATAAGGGAATGACCTTATGAGAAAAGAAATTAATGAAGTAGCAAATTTACTTAGTCATCCTTTGCACATAAACTTTTAGCAATACATAGAAAATATTTTTCACCTAAAAGGAGAACACCCAAGTTGAATCCAAGCCCATATGGTGGGAACAGTCTCCTATGTCACTTGCAACCCTCCGTTACACTTACTTCTTTTTGTGTCAGGATTGTAAGTGTGTTGTGGGCACCATGTGTGAATTATCTTTATAACCTTAGCACTCCACAAACTGCACAGCACATAAAAAGGGCTTAATAAATATTTCTTGGATAAATGTCAATTTGTTCTTGCAGAGCACATCTTCCTTCCATCTGGAAATGTGTAAGTCCTTTCTGTATCCCACAACTTACCAAATTTACCAACACCTAAAAGGAAGACAAATGAAAAACAGACTTACAATCTAATAGCAACTTGATCACTGAATGAGAAAGACTTCAGAACTCTTCCTTGTTGCAGTAGCTTCAGAGTCACCCAGATCTAAACTTTAGAGACATAAATGTAGATACTGGAGAAAGACTGGATCCTAATACCTAAGAAACAGTGAAATCACAAGTCTAGATATTGTCTTTTCCTCTCTGCAGTGCAAAGCTTTGAATTCTTTGATTTAACTTTCTTCAGTTCTCTAGTTTTTAATCTAAAAGCAAAGAGGTCAGTGATGACACAAAAAAACTTGTCAAAGATTCATTCAAAGAAATACCTTATTGTAGATGCCCTGAGCACAGCAAGCATTCATCTCTCAGTCCAAGAATTGTCCTTCTCCAGTCTGCACAATGAAGTGAACTTACCAACTATACCAACTAATAATAACCTGGAAACTGAAAAAGGCCTGCTGTCAGCACCAAGATGCAAATGTGCAAATGTGCAATGCTTATTTTAAATACCACTTAATATTATGTAAACTAGATTAATTTTAACTCCAATTCCCCATCCTATTAGGCTGGTAGAAAATTTCATATCAGCTTGACACTAGAATCTGGTATATCTATGGGATGCCCAAAAAACAGGGGAAAGATACCTTTTCTCTAATTTATCATGACATGATTAAGCATCTTAGTTGCCCAAGTCACAGATTTGCTTTTGGTCCTACAGCTTTCTGACTCTGCCAGGACTGAGCCACTGGCCTCACTGCTGAAGCTGAGTAGCCCAGTACTTAAGACCTAGCACACATCACAGGCACCTTCTTTCTTTCTCACCTTCTCCTTGGTGCTCGGTCCCGAAGGTCTCAAGTCTGCATTGCTCATGGAACCCATAGAATTCTTTCAAGTCTAAAGAATCCCACTTCTATTTCTTCTTACCCTCAATAGACTTCTCCTTTGCCCTGTATAATTGAGAAGTCCTGTAGTATGTTTTCCAAAAGAGAGGAAGAATCGTTGATTTCAAAATACTTCTATTTCTGCTCTACAATAATCCCTCAGATCCAAGGGTTGACAGAGAATATACAAAAAAGTTTTAATTCAAAGTAATATTTCAATAAAATATTCTGCTCCTCAAGTATTCCACTGAGTCTTTGGATAATATAAGAAACAGACTGAATTATTCAAGTGTATGATATCTACCTTTAGTGAGCTGTGATATAATCACATGTGTTCAGATGAGTTTATAATTAACTTCTCCTGCAATTTAGACTTAATATCCTTGGAGTATATTATTGTTTGTTAATTTGCACTGAGAGTACTGGGATGTTGTTTACATCTTAAAATAAGTGAAGTAAGCAATACAAAAGCTAATGCTTTCTATGTATGTACTATGTTTTGGACAGTGTTTTAAGCTCTATGTGTATTATTCATTTAATTCTCATAACAACCCAGTGAGGTAAGGGTACTACTATTATTCTTGTTTTACTAATAAAACACTAAGACACAGATAAGTTTAGTAATGTACCCAAGGTCACACAATAAAATGCAAAGCCAGAGTAAAGACCAAGCTATCACAGAGTTAAAGAATTTATCCTCAAGAAGATAATGCCTTTCAATAACAATGATAATAATTTTTAAAAATATAAAATATAAAATAGTTTTATCAATGGCTTTAGGTACTTATATGAAGCACTCTACTAAGGTAATGTCTAATTTTCAACAATAATCCATGAAGTAGGTATTATCACCCCGATTTTACAAATGATGAAACCAAGGCTGATGTAGTTACATAGCTTACCAGCGTAACACAGAAACACAGGAAGTAAGCAATGGAGGTAAGATCAGACCACACATCAGTCTGAGTCAAGTATCATGCTCTGCTCACCATAGTAAGCGGTTTCACTTATTTTCCAAGGCTCCTCATAGACCGCGAAGGAGCTGACTTCTCTTTCTCTGGTTCATCTACTGTCATCTCTTTACTTCTGGCCTCAGCTCCAGCCACACAGACAGCTTGCTCTGCCCTAAGTTCTTTTTCCTTGCAATCCATTTTCCTGTGCTATTTCCTCTGCTTGTGGGTTAGGACCTCTCCTGCTTTCCACTTATCTTCGTGATTAACTCTTGCATAGCTCTTACCTACTCAGCTTAAATATCTCCAGTGAAGAATTCTCTGACCATAATCCTGAATTTTTCATTTATGTGGACATATCCGCCTATGTGTCTGTTTTCCCAGTAGCACAGCAACAGTAACTTGAAAATGATGACCGCCCACTGGGATGCAATACTGGCCAACCCAACAGACTGGCATTACTTCTCTTGGAAAGGCACAGTAGCCAACCTCTCCTTCGAGCACCAAGCTTCCACATGAAGCAACTAGAACACAGAACATGTGGAGCTGGTTGCTCATGGAAAGAGGGAGGGAGAGATAGCATCAGAATGTGATAGTTGCCTAGGAAATCTCTGGGACAGCTTCTGGATTCACTCACTGTGGCAACCACAGGCATTCACACCCAGTTACAGACCAGGATAAATGGAATTCAGAACAGCTGTGTGATTTGAAGCAGCAAGTGTTATAGAAGGTACAAAACCATATTGAGTTCCACGGGCCTCAGTTTGCTCTTACTCCATCATCCATGCATTTTCAGAAGATGAGAAAGTCATTTAACATGCTGGAAATTATGTTACATTATTGTGACAATCAAGTGAAAGAATGGATGTGGTTGTTGTAAACAGTAAAATACAGAATCAGTTACTGAGTTATAAGCTCTTTGGGAGTGTCATACTGTTCTTGGACACCCACAAATGCCTTACACAAAGCATGGCACAAAGTAGATGCTCAAAGGTGGAAAGAAAATGGGAAGATGAGAAGAGCCCCCCATCTCCACTGCCTTATACCAGTGTGTGCTCTCACTGCCCTGGGAGGGAATGGAATCTCTGCAAAGCTGTAATGATTATAACAAAGATGACTCACCTCATCTACTTCAGTCTAGAGCTGAATAATATATATATATAGATGAAGAGATTATATCTGGTGCTTCTGATTTCAAGCAAAAACTATGAGTCTTTATAGGGAGATGCCTCAAGGGAGGCATTTACACTGTCTGCCTTGATGTAAATGATCAGGCATAGTCTGGATGACTGCTCTCAAAGATGCCGTGAAAAGGGTCATTTCATAAAGTGAGACCACTGAATAGAGATCTCTAAATTCCTCTCCAACATAGAACATCTTTGAATTTACTTCTTTTCTATTCTTTTTATTTTTTATTTCAGCATATTATGGGATTACAAATGTTTAGGTTACATATATTGCCTTTGCCCCAGACTAGTTAGAGCTTCAAGTATGTCCATCCCACAGACAGTGTACACTGTACCCATTAGGTGTGAATATACCTATCCCTTCCTTCCCCCTCTCACCTGCCTGACACCCGATGAATGTTACTACTATATGTCCACGTAAGTGTTGATCAGTTAATACCAATTTGATGGCGAGTACATGCAGTGCTTGTTTTTCCATTCTTGTGATACTTCACTTAGTAGAATGGGTTACAGCCCTATCCATGATAATACAGGAGGTACTAGATCACCATGTTTTTTGTGGCTGTTTTTATATATTCCATGGTATACATATACCACATTTTATTAATCCAGTCATGTATTGATGGGCATTTGGGTTGTTTCCACATCTTTGTAATTTTGAATTGTGCTGCTGTAAACATTTGAGTATGGATATCTTTTTTATAGAATATCTTTTTTAGTAGAGGACATAGGTGGAAAACCATACCATGGTCATCTGTGAGCTCGCACTGCGGCCGAGGCGTGCCTGTCCCGAGCGCCCTGGACAGGAAGGGCCGAGCAGCCTGGCCCTGCCACAAGCTGCGGGCTGGGTGGAGGACGTGGCCAGGGAAGCCGGGAAGCAGGGGGTCGCTGGGCCAGTCCCTGCGTGCAGGCCCTGGGCCCTTTGTCTGGCGCGGCGGTTGGGCCCGGGGCCCCAGCCGGTCTGCACCCAGGGGCAGGAGCCCTCCCGGCCGGTTACAGCCCTGAGCCGGGGCGGGCGGGGGTCCAGGCTGCAGCCCCGCCACCCCTACAACCCGGACCGCGGGCTCGGCCGGCCCAGGGCGCGCCCAGCAGCTCGGAGAACCAACCTGGGATCAAAGTGGTGGCGGCTGGGGGGGGGCGGCATGGGGGGAGCGGAGGAACCAGGCGAGGCCCGCTGCGTCCTGAATGCGAGCCGTGCATGTCTTATTATCAAGTTAATTAAAGCCAGCATCTGACAATGTCACTCGGCTGTAGAAAATGTCTATAGTACCCAAAGTGACCTACAGATTCAATGCAATCCCTATTAAAATACCAACATCATTTTTCACAGATCTCAAAAAAATAATTCTATGCTTTGTATAGAACCAGAGAAGTCTTCATATAGCAAAAGCAATCTTAAGCAAAAAGAACAAATTGGGAAGCATCAATTTACCAGACTTCAAGCTACACTACAAGGCTATGGTAACTAAAACAGGCTGTTACTGGCACAAGAACAGTGATATAGACCAGTGGAACAAAACTGAGAACCCAGATATGAATTTACTTCTGAAAAGCAATGCATTTGTCCTGACAATGGGATAAATTGCCTTTGATCTTGGATTATTACCAAAGGTCAATGCAGATAAATTGTGTTAATCATTACTTTCATCCTAGGAGCAGTTTCTAAACCATAATCTCTCTCCTTGACTATAGAAATCAGAAAAATCACGAAAAATAGTTTTAGTCAACACAGAATAAAATGGATCAAGGATTGTCTTATATTTCATCAGATGCAGTACTTGCAATGCAAATATTTATTTTCAGAGTTTGGTGAACTATTTTCCTCTAGGGGAAAAAGGAGAAGAAGAAGGGAAAAAAACACGGGAAACAATAAGGATTTAGGGTCTCACCCAGATCCTTCGAGAAAAAGGGGTCCTGCAGAAACTTTTTCCTCCTAATTTGCTTGCTTAAAAGCACTAGTGTGCACTAGTCCTTCCCTTGCCCCCTGACACTTTGGGGAAGTTCCTTTTTCTTTTCTGATCACCCTTAGATCCATTAACATTTCCCCAGATATTTTCTACACAACAAGAGTCTTGATTTGGAAACTGAAATACCCAGTCCGGTGTCAGAATTATGTAACTCTCTTGTTGTCCAATTTAAAGTGTCTTCTTGCCCCTGCATTGGAGGGAGGGGAGCTGTTTGTGCATGCTTTCTAGCTGTCCGTGTACCTCCTCGGCCTCCCTGGTAGAGGAAATGGTATTAAGGGGAAGGGCACAGCTTCCTTGGGTGACCGTGATGTGTTGTATGTTTAAAGCTAGTGCTTTCTCTCAAGGGTGTATAGAGAGCTCTTATTAGTTTCTCATAGATGCACCTACGGGAAACCTCCAGCTATGACTCCCTTCATGCATTGTGTCTGGTCTATTCAGTTACCTCTAATTCCTCCCTCAGTCCTGGAGAGCCAGTGGTCCTTTCCTCTTCGGGAATTATTTGCTTCATTGGGCAATTCTCTGAGAAGGATCTAACATGGTCCAGACTAGCTCCTTCCTAGGTAAACAATGTATTCTCTGTACTAAACTTCCTCTTCTGACACAAAATGCTACTTCCCAACACTCCTCTAGAAACAAATTTTTGGTACCTGTATCTCAAAAACTCAAAGGAACATAGGTCAATTATTCTGGGTATTTCTCCTAAAGTTCTTTAAACACTCTCTCCTCCTGTATGGGTGAGGCAGAAGATGTCAATCACATGCAATACAACTCTATCCTAAAAAGAAGCCCCTAAACCCAAACAAGTCTTTCTTTTCAACCTCTCCAACCCTTAGAGGTAGATTTTAATACCCAAACTTGTCTTTAAATAGATATTAGGATAATATCTCAAAATTGAAGACTCCAATTTGAGGACTACCTCCGCCAGCTCAGGAAGCAAAGCACCTCTACTTTGCTTTACTCTCAGGCTTTGGGACAGTTACCCTAAAATAAATAGAAAGAGTCCCATTTTGCCATCCTATTTTACATTGATATACCACCTAGTCATCCCTTGTGCTGCAGGTTGGAGAACACCACCAACTATTCCCTGAGTCAGACCATTACTTAGGAGTATTTAGGATGAAAATATACTTTTCAGAGTTGATGCCACCTGCATTCCAATCAACTCTTAAGTAAGGCCAGTCTGCCTCCCCATGACACTGGACCCAATTAAACTTCCACAATAGGTGGCTTAGATACCTCTGGGGGTGATAGAAACATAAAAAGAAAGAGAAAGCCAACCTAGAGTGGATGTGAACCCATCAAAGGGTGGATGCAGATGGAATCAGCTTGTGACTATCTAATTATATATTTAGCATCTAGCAATTAGTTGGCATATACTTGTAGTTTTCATCTCTTCCCTATTGAACCTCACTTTTCCATTAAGTAAGACAATACCAAAAATTTACTCATTTCTCCACAGACATGTAATTCTGAGGAGAAAAATCACATGAGACATTGCATGTGGTTTTGTAAAACCATTGCATAATCTATTGTGTCTGTGCATGTATGTCACCCAGAAATATTCTAGAAAACTAATTACCCAATGGAATGGATTATGAGCTAACTTTGAAAATGGGGTTAAATTTATATCTACATCCAGGCTTGGAAGAATGCATAGAAAATAATAGTTTCATTTAACACAAGAAAAATGAGACCAAAGTAGTTACGGACCTTACCCAAAGTCACACAAATCAGAGGTAGAGAGATTAGTAGGTTTTACCCAGGTCTCTTCACTTTAGCACTAGATAAAACAATGTGGAAAGAATGATGAGAAGTCCTGTTCTCCAACTTTTAGAGAAAGGCCAGGAGTTAGAGTCGATGCTCTGCCCTCGTGACCACGTTCACTCTTCATAGACATTGCTATCCATTAAGACACCTGTGAGCATAACTCCTTACTGAAAGATAATGATGCAATCTGTTCTCATCAAAGAAAGAAACAGAAGATTTTCAGAGAGTTGTACATAATTCAGGATATAGTACAACATTTTCAGGCCTCCTCAGCAATCCCATTTTACTTGTAAACAGTTCAGAAGAGGAATATTTATGGCCCTTGGACCTCTCCCACTGGCCCTGAAATAAATTGAATTTCCAACCAAATCCATTTACAAGGAGAGAGCTATTCAGTCTAATAAAACCACATGATAAGTACATTAAGCAAGGAAAAAAATCATTTGATGAATGGAAATATTATATGCACAGGAGGGGGCAGAATTCTCAGCGAAAGTTGAGCTTGACTCTTTCTGATCTCACTTTTCTTAATTTCCTCATCTCAAAGCATGACAGTACTACAAATAGGCTGCTCTAGAGTTACACAAGTTCAATTAACCAACAGACCCAACTTCAGCTTCTATGGGACTTGGGATATGAGGTGATGTATGAAGAAGAAAAATACCACAGATGCTTTAAAAGGAATTTCAACTTCTAATCTATAGATTTATAGCCCAAGCACCATAATTATTAATAACATGGAGGGGATACCAAAAAGGATGTAATTTACTATTTACCTTTGAGAAGTGTTTTATCTGTTTGGAGAGAAAAAAACCAGTGCATGCAATGTAGAACATTACAAAACTGAACATAATGGGAAGTTAAAAACAGACTGTCAACTATTAGAGTACTATGGTCAAGTTCACATGAACTTCCCTGTGACATGGCAGTGAGGTTGGCGAGAAAAATGTGAATTCAAACTTTTGGACAAAGTATGGAATGAGCTTGGAAATTGAAAAGGTGTAAAGAATAAGGTATTAATGATTACACCCTTGTTCTTGACTTAAAAGAGTTAATGAATAGTGGTGACATTCACTGAGAGATGGACCACAGAATGAGAATGAGGAGAAAATATAACGGGTTAATTTAGATGTGCTGAGTTGGTATGTTCTATAAGACATTCAAAATAGAAAAGTCCAGCAGCAGCCTATTAACACAAACAGAGTCTGGTAGGGATATATGTGCTGGGCACAAAGAACTCAAAGTTGCTAGGGAATTGGAGTTAGCTCTGAAGTCTTAACTCTTTGCTTTCCTTCCTTCCTATGAGTCTACAGTCCCTTACAATTGTACCATATTCTAACCTTGCTTTTAAAGAAAGATGTTTATACTTAACACATATAGAATAAATATAGCAATAATTCAAATATGTGATTGCTTTAGAAACGACATTCACATCTACCTAATTGTCACATCAGCTGTAACTGGCTCCTCAGACTCATTTTTAGCTACTTCCGGTAACACTACCCGAATACGGTTCCTGAAAAGAATCAAAATTAGCTTTCTATAAACTAGGTAACAGATAAACATGAGTTCTCCACCCTGGTAAAGTCAAAAAATATTCTTCAAGATTGTGTTTATTGTGCCTGCGGAATTGGGAGCTGTCATACTCTGGAACTAGGACTGTTCATTCAAATACTAGTCAGTGGTAGTGATATTTCTGCTGGGTGACCCACAGATAGCATTGAAGGCAGGGAAATATGGATTTGGCAACTACAATACTGTTGAGTAAGAAATAAGGAAAAAGGGATATAAATAAAACAAGGAGACAGGCAACACATACACACACACACACACACACACACACAAAGATTTCAGCCCTTGGCGACTATGTCATAAATAGACATGGAAAGTTCCAACTGAGTTTGGAGAACACAAGGAGATGAAATTTTACATCAGTCCAAAGATGGGACTATGAGAGTATGTCTCAGGAAGAAGTCATTATTTCTTTATTTTACATAAAAGTTCCCTAATTTTCCTCTGTGCCTGACACCAAAACCAATTTTGTTGCTTAACAACAAAATAAGACAGCGGGTCTAAATGTACTCTGATGAGAATTAGAAAATTCCAGTTTTTCACAACAAATAAAAGCAGTTAATAAACTAGACCAAGCAAAAAGAGTAGGAAAAAAACTAAGCATCCTAATAAATTTCAACATATAAGAAATACACAGAGAATAAGATGCCCGCAAAGGTATTCCAGAAGGAAATAACAGAACCTAATCGAAATTAGAATTATAAACTGCAGGAAATAAGAAGGCTTAGGGGACTTGAGTTTAACTGATGGATGAGAGTGCTATGTGATTAAATTATTTTTGTATATAATTAATGCGGCAAGACTATGATTCTGTGTACAGTAGAGAAAAGGATGAGCTTGGAGGATTGAGTGTGCACAGAAGGACCCTATAAGGACAAGTTGAATTTCTCTGATCTCAACAGGAAAAGGCCACAGGAAGAAGAAAAACAGGAGTTCCTCTGTGTCTGTGGACATCAGAGGAAAGTTTTTTGTCTTAGTTGCTTAGATATAAAGAAAGTTTCAAGAACAATATTTATGATAATGTATAAAAATCTGTGAATTTTTGACAACTGGAAAGTTAAGATCCTAGCCCAATAAATCTGTAATATAGTCAGTGCCAAGGAGGATGGGAGATGCCAGTACAGCAGTGCTGGAACTGAGAGAGACCCTCAACTGTAACCAAGCCTCCTGAAGATGGATATGAACTATGCCGGGAGTGTGGATGGAACTTAACCCTCTCCTAATGGTGAGAGGAGGAGGCTATTTGTCAAGGCAGAATGTTCAGCTATGGGTTGATGTGTTCTTTCAAAAGGTTTTCATAAAAGGGTTAAGCAACATAACCCTGTACTCTGGGGAAGGGGATGGACTCATTGAATTTGGATACCCATTTTGGTCCCCACTCAGTAATATCATATAGAGTAGAAGAATAAAGGGACAGATAAAGTGACCTTGTGGACAAGAATAGTATTCAAAACATTTTACAGTCAGTAAATCATGGACCCCAAGCAATCAGAAGGAGCCAACTGAATGCACATGAGCTGTAAATAACTACTCCAGCCCTGTTAGTACCAGCAGAATTTCCACCTGCCTGTGATTGATTTGCTCTTCAGGGTCATCATTACTGAATGGCACTGCTGATTAGTTTCTAGAGTGATTTGAAAGGGCTTCTGCTTCTAAGGAAGCTAAGTCATACCTGCTGCCATATTATTTACTCTGTTAGAATCCTTTGTAACCTTTATGTTATTAAGATGGCACAAGAGTATAATTCTTCCCAGCTCAGTGACAACAAACCTGAATCCAGCTCCTGCTAAGTAGGTCTCTGAAACTTAATTACTCCTTATTTTCTCACTTGCATTGACTTTACCACTGGCATTACTCTCCTAGACTTTTCTGCCCATATCCAACTGACTTTTCTAATTATATTTCCCATCTTTTCCATTTGTCCTTCACACTGTCACCAGAAACAGTGCTGAAATTATTAATGATCTGCATAAAAATAATAACTATTTACTCCCTACATAAAAAGATACACATTTTCCCTAAGGTACTCAAACTTCTAAAAAAAAAATTCCAATGTCCTGTACTTCTGTGTCATTTCTTGCTGCTCCATTGTCCCTCACTCCTACCACCCCATTGTCTTTCAAAGGTTGGAGGCTGAATAAGTCCTAGCTCTCCATAGACTACTTCACTCATGCGATCATGTAATCCCAATATTGGCTTGTATCTCCCTGCCCTTAGATGCTATAGAAGGTTGATTATAGTTCTCAATTATTGACTGCTGCATTTTGTGAAACATTGATTCCTTTCTGCAACACTGATATTTAGCTTAGCTGTGTGACTCATTTGGCCAATAAAATGTGAGCAGAAGTAACACTTCTTTGCAAAAGCTTGGAGAGCTCCTACACCACTCTTTTTCTGTTGTCATGAGAACAGCATGTCCTGGCCAGCGGCTGCTTCCTCAGCTTAGATAACAGAACGAAGCTGTGTGGTCAGGGCTGCAGTGGACCCACACGTCCAACATGAAGCATGAGCTAAATTACTTCTGCATATTACTTAGCCGAAGCTAACTTATGCAGAGATCTGGTTAAATAAGTCCCCAGTGTCAATTCCAGAGCTGTGGCAATTCAAAGTCCTCCCTGAGGTGTCATATTCCACTTCCTCTGGCGTACTTCTTTCTACCTTCACTGCAATGGTACTACCTGAGTTCTGATCTACAGAAAAATAAAAACTGCACTCTCAATAAAGCCCCTTTATAGTTCTCCATAAAAAATTTAATCATACTAAGTAGCTCATGAGTTTGGTAACATTCAGGAAAATTTGAATGGCTGAAAGATTGTATCACATCGCACAGCGCCCAGCCTTCTATTAATACACTGTCTCAGCTCCTCATATTCCACTCTTCTCTAAAACCTCGTGGCAACCCGTGATCCTCTCTAACTACTGCACGTGCTCCCCTGCAGAGGTAGGTCAGCAGAAAGCTCCTGTCCTGTCTCTGTCTTGGAACAGTTCTACCAGAGCAGCCTGTTTTCCCCAGATCTATTCCTACCATTTTTTTAAACCAAAATTGCATTTTCTATGAAATCATATTTTAATGCTATCACAACTAACATCCAACCTCAGGAGATTATATCTAACATACTGTTGGACTTTCCAATTGCAAAAGCACTTTCATGTCGACTATCTTATCGTGTCACCTCTATTTGACCTTCAACTGCTATGAAGGCAAGTGCCACAACTCATATGTATCATTGAGTCTGCAGTTCTTAGCACAGTGCCTGACACATGGTGAGCACTCAATCAATACCTGTGGATGAATAATGAATGAATAAATGAAAAATGAACATAGCTATTAAGAAACATGCCAAGGATCATACATTTTATAAGGAACAGAACCAGGATTCCAGCTCATGGCTCAGATTCCGGTTCTAATGGCCTTACTCCACTCCACGGTGCTAGAGACCTACCACCCTCTTACTATGAATATGTGTAAACAGAGGCAGAGTCAGCACAGTCTGATGATTTTAAAGAGAGGGTTAAAGTGCTAGACAGGTATTGGGCTAAAAAATGTTAAAATTTCTTCCAATCTGGCATTCTAATGAGAAATCTAACAGTACTCTGATACTACTGTTATCTGTGAAAGAGAATTCTTCTTTTAGAACATTGTATTTACATGTATAAAACTGTGGATGCAGACCATACAGATTTAGAAAACCTGGATTTTCCAGAGGGACAATCTAGATCTAAACCTCAATGCCACAGATTCTGCCAGCAAACGCTATCTTCCTCACTCTGAAATAACGGATGATAAGTTATTTCTGTCTGCTAAATAATTCATTCTCTTCAGTGTTTGCAAATTTACAAACACAAGAGGATTTACACCTTTATAACCACACTACATGCTCCATTTTTGAAGTCTAGAGTCAGTTTTTATAAATGCACAGGTTTATTATTCCGTTGTCACTGCTGTCAGAGGGAAGAGAATCATTATCCTCCCCTAGAAACACATCATTTGGAGTCAGACGACCTGTATAAAGTTTTGGCTCACTACATATTGATTGTGTGACCTGGGGCAAGGCACACACATTTCAGGTTTGTGTGATCTCTAAAGTAGGAGTAATAATGAACATGAGTGAGTACTGAGGATCAAATGAGATAAGGTGGTGGCTTTCAAACTATATTTTTTGGAGCTTCTGGCAAGAGGTCAGGCAAGAGAAGCCAAGGCCCTCCCGATCCTCCACTGCTTTGTCCAGAGAAAGCCAGCCTTTAAGCTTGCAGATCTCAGCTTCAGGCCTTAGAATTCCCAGCTCAATTATGTGACTGCCACACCAATATGAACACTTACTCACAACTGCCCAGTGCTATAGGGTTCACAGAGCACATCAATATACACTATCTATATCTAATCCTTACCATGATATGAGAAAATTAGCTTTCCCACCTGGAAGCTGAAAGACTGAGGCCCTAAAAGATTGTGACTCGGGGTGGTTCCCAAGATAAGTCAGCAGCTACCCCTAGCCAGACTGTTTTGCTCTCGGCAGCCTTCACCTTCCTGTTTTCTCCCATGCACAAGATACCATCTTTAATTTGAAAACTGTTTGCCTTTTCAGATGACCTATGTTCTCACAATAAACAAGCCACATTCTCATTTTTCTTCAAAGAATGAAACTTCTGGCTTATCTTAAGGAGAAGGTGAAAGCACTGATTCAAAATCTGATAGGATTTATAGCTTAGCCCATGTTTCTGTTTCTAAGGCCACAAAGAACACATTGTCCTTAGACCACAGGGATAGTCATCCCAGTCCCAGAACAGCACATTGGGAGGAAAAATTGTCCCTTAATAGAAATAACAAATGTATCAGCAACAAGTGTTGTCTCATTTTCCAGCTAATTATACTTTCTTCCCATGTGAGAGAAGCAGCTATCTGAAGATTTTGTTGTTGCTGGTAACATGATCTGTCCATCTCCCTCTTAATCCCAAATGCCTGTCCATGGGATATATTAAGACATTTTACTTACTTATTGGATTTATTAATTTATTCATTAAATATGAAATGAGCACCCACCTTGTGTTTGACTTGGAGCTAGGCATTGTGAACACTGAATATAGATGAAGCAGTTACTGCCATCATGATGTTTGCAGTCTTGCTGGGGGGAACTAACCTGTGTAAATACAGAGCAGAAACAGATAAATATCTTGAGAGGTACAGAGAGTTCTAGAGATTCAATGAGAAAAAACCACTTTTGACCTAGGTTATCAGCGGCAGTTTCTGGGGCAAGCAGCAATTGATGCTGCAAGTCAATGAATCGATGGGATCTCACCAGGAGAAAGTAGGGAAGAGCCTGACCATGATGGAAGGAATGACAAGGCCAAGGGGACAATCTGAGAAACTCGGAAGAAGCAAAATACAATAGCAAAAAATTATCATGATGTAGATTCAGGGACTCTGGGTTTCTATTTTAGTTTGAACCTCAATTCAAATATTTCTAATCTTTTCCACAGGGAGGTTTCCAATGACCAAGTATATATAAAAAAGTTTTTAACTGCACCTCCAATGTAAGTTATGAAAAAGTATAACATGAAGACACTATAGATTGAGACCCAAAAGCTTGAAAGACTACCAGTGCCACATTCAAACTTTTACATACCCAATTGTTTTTAAAATAGTTCAGATAATTATATTTTAGCCATATACAGTCTAGCTATTTTGTATACTCTACAAAACGTACTTGACACTTGTCACCTTTATAGTTATAAGGCCCCAACCTTCTACTGCCATTTGGAGCTCTCTGACCCAGAGACCCCCTTCCAGAGACTCCCTCCCTGCTTCTAATCCCACTTTCTGATCCCGCTCTCCCCTAGGGGTTCCCTTGCTTTCCCTATCTAGATGGAGGCCCCATGCCATAATCCTCTGGGTGGTCTCATACTATGAAAGATTTCCCCTTTCATGCAACCCTATCCAAGTACTGGCCATTAAATTTGTTGCATGTTATTGCTTTTCATGGTCATGTCTTTTAACTTGATCAGCCCCCAAATCTGTCATAACCCCTGCACAGACTACTCCAGGCTCTAAGTCAAAAACTCTGAAAGACCAGGAGTAAATTATTGTTAGGCTAAGCCTTTATAAAGTTCACCTTGGGAGAGTCCCTGATTGAATTAAAGTAGTAATTAATTACTATCACTATCTGACTAGTTAAAAGGATGAGTTCATTCTACAAAAAACATAATCTCTAAATAATTTCATTTATAATTTCTGTCATTCAATCAAAAATGACTAAACATGCCAAAAGAAAGAAAATGCTTTTAATCTCTAAGAGTTAGAATAGTACTACAATTGCGTTGGAATAATAAAAACAACAGTGAAATAAAATTGAAGATCCAGAAACAGACTCATGTACAAAAAAATAATTTATGGGCTGGGCGCAGTGGCTCACACCTGTAATCCTAGTACTCTGGGAGGCCTAGGCAGGCGGATCACTCAAGGTCAGGAGTTCGAAACCAGCTTGAGCAAGAGTGAGACTCTGTTTCTATTAAAAATAGAAACAAATTAATTGGCCAACTAAAATATATATAGAAAAAATTAGCCGGGCATGGTGGTGCATGCCTGTAATCCCAGCTACTCCGGAGGCTGAGGGAGAAGGATTGCTTGAGCCCAGAAGTTTGAGGTTGCTGTGAGCTAGGCTGACACCACAGCACTCTAGCCTGGGCAACAGAGTGAGACTCTGTCTCAAAAAATAATAATAATAATTTATGATAAATCATGCCCAATGGAAAAAAAGATGGATTATTTAATAAATTACATTTGAGCAACAGTGATATATTAGGAGAAAAAAGAGGTGAGTCTCTACATCATACCTTATATAAAATGAATTCCTGTCATTTGCACCAACATAGATGGTAATGGATGTCATTATGTTAAGTGAAATAAGCCAGGCACAGAAAGTCAAACATCACATGTTCTCACTTACATGTGTGAGCTAAAAAAGTTGATCTTATAGAGGTAAGAGAGTAGAGTGACAGTCGTCAGAGGATGGGGAGGATAGTGGGGATAAAGGGACGTTGCTTAATGGGTGGAAACATACAGTGAGAGAGAAGGACACGTCCTGGTGTTCAGTAGCACAGTACAGTGACTACAGGTAACAATGATTTATTGCATATTTCAAAATAGCTAGAAGAGAAGATCTGAAATGTTCCCAACACAAAGAAATGATAAGTGTTTGAGGTGATGGATATCCTAAGTATCCTGATTCGATCATTTACATATTGCATGCATGTATTAAAATGTCAAAGTCTTGTGTACTCCATAAATATGTACAATTATAGCCATTGATAAAATAAATTTTTAGAAAGAATGACTTAGCTTCAAAGTACTCCATTCAAATTAATAAGACCTTTAACATACTCTGAAGAAAAATAACCCAAGCTATAAAGTAATTTGTCTAACAGGATCCATGTATATGTATGTTTGGGTATGTAAGGATATATATGCATAGGCATACCTAAATGAATTAAAAAGCACTGTTAAAAGTGATAACTCCCGAAGATAAGTGAGAAATAGGGAACTAGGAGCTGCAGAACATGTATGTGACTTTCAATTTTTGTTCTTCATATACATATATTCATCAACCATTTTATAGTGGAGATTATTTTAGTAAAAACATGAAAAATATAATTCAAAAAGGAATTCTGATTTCATGGAAAAATAACAGACAACATTATAATACATATATGCTTGTTCAATGATCATGGAAAATATCCTTTGCCTTAACTAAAAACAGAAGAAATGTAAAATAAGACAAAACAAATGTTGACACCTGCCAAAGTATCACAACTGACTTAAATATTGTTAAATATTAAATATCATTGAAGTCATCATATTTAATAGGTTCTCCGACACCCTTTTTATTAGTGTGGCTAGATACAGAATTACTGGGAAGTAATTTGAAAAATATGTATCAAAATGCTGTTTTTGAATGTGTGCTTTCAAGTTTGTGGAAATAATCTAAAATGCAGGAAAAAGAATTTACAGATATTTTTAGCCATAACTGAAAAGAGTGAAACATTGAAAACACTTTGATAAGTATCAATAAAGGAATGGCTAAATATCTAAGCCACGTTCCAAGTGTTGGCACAGTAGGTTCACAAGGGACTTCTGAATCAACAGAGACAATGCTTATGCCAAGAACTTAGATGGAAATGCCATTAAATTGCACATGCAGAATGATTTGAACAGTATAAAAATATGCAGCGACACAATACACTTCTAAAAATAAACAAACACTTAGAAAAATGGCCAGAAAGAAATATAAAATGATGGCAAAGGTAATTGTTCTGGCTCGTTGGTAAGTTTCAAGTAATGGGTTTTGGATGAATTATTTTTATTTTCTTTTTCTCTATCTCTGTAGTCTGCCAAGTACACAAAACAGATTTCAAAAAACCTCCTAGCTTACCTCCTAGAGCTTACATTCTAATTGGGAAGAAAAAAATTAAACATAATTGAAGAAGTATATTATATAACATATCAGCGATAAATCTATAGGATGTATTGTTGTAGCCAAAAGACACACACGCACATGTACACACACACACACACACATATTTTTATATATATATATATATATATTTTTTTTTTTTAAGATGCTGATTACTAAAGAGTGGGAAGTAGGCCAGCAACCTCTGGAGCCCACCTTACAGAATGTCTAAGAAGACAAAATCTTCCCTGCTGCCCCCTGCCCCCCCACAGGTCTGGGTGCATTATGCTCTAATATAAATCCCCCAATGGATTCTCAACTCATTATGTTTTCCAGGGACCTTTCCAGTTTTAGCTCTTGAAAGTCTTGTGTCCTAGGAAAAGCCCTGTGTTCTCAGTCCTGGGCAAACCAGGACTGTTTATCATCCAAAAACTTTACAAAACCATGTGTCCACTCTTGTGCCTGTTGATTTACAACAAGGCTGTAACCAATGAAACCGTTGCTGCCTTTACAAGCTGTGCTCAATGGTCAGAGCATCTCCTTCTGGGTGTGGTGTTCCAAATTAGAATAACCCCTTCACAAGCCACAGGGAATAAGGACTGAGATGTCTCCACAGTATAAATGAAAACTCAGGACAATGATATACATTGGGTTGGCACCATTCAGAGTTACTAGAATAATCTCACATACCTCTCCCATTATACTCAGGTGTTTCTTCTTAATGCTGGATTAAAAATATGTCCCATTTCTGGTTGGTTTTCTCTCTCCTGAAAAGTGTCTGGCATCATCTATTTTTATGCCTCTGTTGTAATGATTGCCATTTTTTGAGCACAGATAGCAGATGACCAGGGGCCAGATGTTTCAGACATATTATCTTATTTATTCTAAACACAGTCCTGCAAGGTATATATTGTAACTATTTTACAGATATGTTAACTGACCTTCTGGAGGTTACATAATTTGTACAAGGCCCAGCATCCAGCAAGGGCCAAGGCAGGGAGGGGAACAATGGTTTGCCTGACAGCATAGTTCAATTTCTTAATAATTTATCTGAAAATTTACTTTAAAAAGCTTTATGAGTCATCAAACAGAAAATTGGAGTTTTAAAAGTGATTAATTCTTATAACCTCTAGTTTTTCTTTTAAATACCCCTTTTCATTCTGAGCTGAATAGATTTAAATCATATGACCTAAAATGATTTAAATTAGAGGAACTCTGCATCCATTTCATCTAAGCACACAAATGTCTGTCTGCTATACATTGCTCTCGAAATAGAAATTGCGCTAGATAAAAAAAAAATTAATAGCTGAAATAATTATATAGTTTCTAGGTGAATCACTGCAACTTTTAGTCTTTGGGAAGATTCCATATTTCTGGTTATCTGCTCTAAAATGGTTTCCAGCTACCCACTTATGTTCTTGATAAAATTACAGCCCATTATTAACACATTTTTTTTCACTCAATGCAGTTGATTTATTTATTCATCAAGCCTACAGTTAAAGTTCAGGCTAATACCAAAGATATCTATATCTTTTTATTTAAGTTCCATTCTGGCAATTTTATTACTTTTATTATTTATTTATTTATGTTTTATTTCAGAGTATTATAGGGGTACAAACGCTTTGGTCACATAAATTGCCTTTGCACCACCCAAGTCAAATCTACAAGCGTGCCCATCCCCAAATAGCACGCACTGCACCCATTAGGTGTGAATTTTCCCAACCCCTCCTCCTCCCTCCCACCTGCCCAATCCCCTACGAATGTTACTTCCATATGTGCAAATAAGTGTTGGTTGATTAGTACCAATCTGATGGTGAGTACATGTGGTGTTTGTTTTTTCATTCTTGTGATACTTCATTTAGTAGAATGTTCTCCAGCTCCATCCAGGATAGTACAAGAGGTATTAGTTCACCATTTATATTGGGGCCTTTCAATAGCCCAATTAGGTGTTTAACCAGATAACACTCTGGGAAAAGACATAATTTAAACTGAAAGATCTGTTGATTCAATTTAATTGAATTTATCAAATATTTATTGCTTCCTCCTTGCAATACAGGAGGTAATCACTCTACTTCCAGAAATACAGAGATGAGATGCTGCTTTTGTCTCAATGAGCCCTCTATCCTGAGAGACATATCACAAATAAATGAAAACATGGTGTGGCAAAGGTATCAGAAGGCATATGTACAGAGGTGACACAGAGTAGGAAGTGATTCAAAGAGTGGGAAAAGAATAACAGGAAGGGCTGCCCAGAAGTGATAATGCCTAAGACAGATTTTGAAGGATGGGTAGAAAAAGCTGTCCTATGGAACCCTAGCACCTGTTCTCATTGATTTGGTTTGTCCTTGTTGTTGCTGTTGTTTTGTTTTCTTTTTTCCACTTTACTTCCAGCTTTGGTCAATCAAATTAATCACAGATGCCCCACATACAGTCACCCTCTCTCAGTCCTGGAGCTTTTCTCATCTTTCAATTCAGAATCAAGTACTATCATCCTGCTTTGCCTGCACTGCATGCACCTTCCTAGACCACTGTCAGATGCTGTGACTTTCTGGAAACTTCCTCCATCACAATTAGGCATGAACTTTCACTCCCTTTTTGAAATAAGACTTTGTTTCTCTGTTATGTCACTTATGATATTCTATGTAGTCTTCAGGTTATTGGAATCATTGTTCTATCTTTCTTCAAATGCAGTATGCCTCTGAAAACACAATGCAGACTGTTAATATCAGCACCTCCTTCTTCCCACTTTCCTCACTCATCACTCGTCACAACACGGAGCCCCCAGTGGCTGCAACAGAGTGGAGTTTCCATGAACACTGCCTCTCTGATGAAGAGCTGTTGCCTGAGAGATGAGCTATCACATCCCTTGGCAGGAAACCGTCAGAGAGGACTTCACTTCCTATAGTAGATATACAATGCGGGGTGTAAATGAAATTTTAAATAAAACTTAGTATGTTTTCATTTAAGTGGATTTTTTTCCTATGAAATTAATCTGTCTATAATAATGCTTAGTTTTTGACTTTCAGTAAGAGATGGTGAAACTGGAAGAAATTCCCTTTCTTGATTTGTCTCCAGGGCTCAAACTTGTAGCACTTGGCTTTTTTTAAGCTCTACAGCTAAGCTCCATAGAGGAGCTCCTGTCTCTGCTTGGAGTGTAGTGGGGAAAAAATAAGACCTGAGATATTTCAGAAAATCTAAGGAAGGAAAAAGAAGCAAGAAAGTTTTGAATGCTTCTGGGTTGTCAAGAAGAGAGAGTACTGAGGTATGTCATC
Source organism: Mirza zaza (assembly GCA_008750895.1). Classification (NCBI taxonomy): domain Eukaryota; kingdom Metazoa; phylum Chordata; class Mammalia; order Primates; family Cheirogaleidae; genus Mirza; species Mirza zaza. Next base: position 139,196 of record VSMD01096734.1, read on the forward strand.
AGGTTTTCCAGGGAGGAGATTATTAAGCTAAAGCACCCAAACTTGAAAACAAATTGGTTTCAGCCGGGAAAAGGGAAAAATAAAATTTTTTTTGAGAGATAAAGAAATTCAGAAGATGTCAAACAACTAAAAGGTTATAATATTCAAAGTTATAGCTAAGATTTATCCCAGGAAAAAGCTTGGCAAATAACTCAGTATCTCTAAGGACTCCATAAATGATGCATGTCTCATTTCTAAAGGATCACAGTGCCCGTGTCTTTTCAGAACTTCTGCAGTGAACAAAGTAAGGTGTTCTCATTTATCTACTTTATTATAAAAAAAATTTAAATGTAATAATATAGCACATTGCTAAAATTTCCCCTAATGTTATGCAGACTCTAATTCTTATTTCAAGTCTTGGCTTTCTGCTAAGAACTAAAACAAAACAAAACAAAATGCTATAAGAATTTCTTAGGGAGCTTAAATTATGCATTCCACTTTAGTGCACAAAATAGTTCCTTGTAAAATTAAATATCTCACTGAAGCTAAGAGGGAAGGCTGATGAAAAAGTAAACTTTGCTATTCAAGGTCATCTCTTACTTTCTCCTTTGGATTATTTTCTAACCTCCTCCACATCCTGATTTAATTTTTTAGTGAGAAAGATGGAAAATTACTTAGAAAAGATTTATGTTTGTATCTATCATGAAACCACTTTAAATGCATGTTTAAGAACTTTGATGAGATCTTCTAAAATGAATATGGGTCCAGAGAATTTCTTGAGGAACCTCTGTGGGAGTAGCTAGTAAAAGTCATAGAAAATCAAATATAGCTGGGAAGTTGTCAGTAATACTCAGTGTGAGATTGGAGCCTTGATAATTTTTTTTTCTTTCTTCACATGAAAGAAAATACAACATAGTGTTCACAGTTTGGAAAATATTGAAAAGGTAAACTATCAAATTCCAGTGTAATAGTTAGGATAGGCAGAATGCTGTAACAAACAAGCCCTAAAATAAATATTGGCTCAATTGCAGCAGATGCTTGTAACAGGCCTAGGTTAGTGTAACAGTCAGTGGAGTGGCCCTGATGCATGCAACCGTGCAAGGTTGTCAGAGGGTCTTCTGTCTTGACATGTGGTTTCCAAGGTCATCCTCTCCACTGTGGGCATCCAGAGGAGAAAAAGAGCACTCAGGTACCCAAGTATTTAGGGGTCAGATCTAGAAATGGTACAGATTACTTTAGCTCGTATTTGCAGCCACGTGGACACACACATGGAGGTAGAGGCAAGTTGGCAGTGCTATAGTTCTGGACTTGGCAGCCTCTTCTCAGTAGCAATTCTACAATGTGGAAAAAGGGGGAACAAACATTTGGGAACAGCTTGCCATCCCTACCATAATTCTGTAAATTGCAGGAAGTATTTATACAGACAACCGCTTCTGTCAATATATCTGGTGCTGTGGTAGGGAATCTGGGGTCAGATAAGTTCAGAATATGTCTCCAAGTTCCTCCCTGTCTCTTGTTTGTGGATGAAAAGTCTGTGTTTCTCGACAAAAAGAGCTACCCATTGACTTGAAGCTGTGGGTAGGTTCAGGAAGATTTCTGATAAAGAGTTAACATAACTAGACCCAATCACACAAAGATGGTGGTCTAAGAACAGCCTTTACCTCTCTCTCTAAATTCAAATGCTTAGAAATGGAAAGAAAGGATAAAAAAGAAAGTTAAACTGGGGTAGGTAGAGGTCAAAAGTCAAAAACATAGAAAATTCACCAGAATTATGGATCATGGTAAGACACTCAGAAGGTAAAAGGGATTAGCAACTCAAAGAATATTAGCTATACCTGAGTCAGTTCTGATAATGACTTTCTAGGGCACATAACCTCTCAGATCATTACTAACCTATATAAAGCTCTTCAGTGATTGGTAAAAACAGTATTTTTCAGCCCATTAATATGTTTTTACCAAAAAATGAGGCATGTTATATTTTAATCTACTTTTCTACTTATACATTTTTATGTCATTAAATATTTTTTCTATAGTATTATGTAAATGTACTGGCACATAGATTTATCATTATTTATTTAATACTAAAGTTAAAATAACATAAATATATTCTATGATCTAGACTCCATCCTAATTTTTATATCATAACTCATTTAGTCCCCACAACCATGCTATACAGTGTGTACTATTATTATCCTCAACTTGAAAATGTAAAAACTGAGTCTTTATAAAATAACATGCTTTTTACAAGATTATGCACCAATTATGTTTTTATTTACCTGCTTCCAGAATCTTTGGCATGTTCAACTCTAATTCCCAAGTAATTTCTGAATTTCAAGCATTCTTTTGTGCTCTAATACTTAACTCTGCCCCAAAATTGGGAAGACAAAAGCAATTCAGATCAGCACAGAAAAAAATCACATTTGTCAGCCTACACCATAAGATGCAGTTTATTGCTGCCCTCAAGCTAGCTTTCAGAAAATACTGCCACATGATCTACGGCTCAATCCATAAATGGCCTAAGAAACTAGACTGCTGCCATGCAATGAATCCAAGAAGAGGGCTATTTTAAAGCTCTCTTCTTGAGCAACAACAATAAACTGATGTAGGCTTCAAATGGTTGATTTTTAAAAAATAAGACAAAACTAAAAGAGGAGTTAATTTGGCTCCATAAAGAAAGCACTGAGTTTACTTAAGAGGTTTTAAGAGTACATTGTTATGCTAATAGTGAAATTTTCATTTTTGTGTTAACTATTCATAAACATTTTGGTGTGTAACCTTCACATCACCGGCATGTAAAGCAGGTACTCTTTCATCAGAAAAGATGCTCGAAGTCAGCCTATCCCTTAAATTCTAAGTGCAAAGCCCTTGCTTTTGTGATTATCCTATGCATCCTTGCTTTTCTTTTCCTGTCCTTCAGATCCTGGGCAGCCTGATTAGTTTCACAGATAGATGCACGTCGTCTCTCTCTGTTCAGTTAAGATAGCAAATGAGGAACCTGCGTTTCATACGTAAATTCTTGTTTGATGCCAAAATGCTGGCAAATGTCTTAGACATTAAAACTTTCCCAGAAACAGAAGTCATCATGAAGTGTACAGAAGAGAAAATTGAGAGTATTTCAACAATTAGGTAGTGAAAGCCTACACGTGCTAGGAGCACCACGGGAAAAGAGAGAAAGGAACAACTTGCCAGGAGCTCACTGTCTTTGAAGAGGAGATGAGATCATTACAATTCCTCTAGCACGAGCGAAACTAAAACGTGTTGTAGCAGTGAAACATAAAACGTGACATGAATGCTCACGGGAGGGAAAGATTATGCCTGTTTGGAAGACTATCAAAACCTGGAGAAAGTTACATTTGAAGTAGACCTAGACTGGTTACCATAGTTTCAGGTGCTGAGAGTATAATGGATGAATGAGGTTTGAGCTGGAGGGAACACAACAGATCTGTTTCAGATGGGAGAAAGCTCCATAGGGCTGAAGGAGAGTCCCTGTATAAACCATAAAACACAAGGTCTGATGTGCCATAGAATCTGTCCATAAGCTCATTGAAAACGTTTATATAAAGAATGACATATCTGATATGTTTGAAACTCAGAGATGAATCTTGTTCTATTTAAGTTGTCTTGGAAGTAGTTTCTATGGAGGACAAGGAGAAAATTAGTACAGCTGTGTCTTGGTCTTCTAAAATAATAAGGTTTCAAGGCAGACCAAGAGCAGGGTCAGGATGGTAGTTATATCTTGGAAGTAGAATTTGTAAGACAGAAAATTCACAAGTTGAGCCCAGCAATTGAATAGGCTTTAGAGATGATATACCAGAATCAAAGAGGGCAAAGTACTGAAAGTTTTGGTGACATACATATATATCTCTAAGAAGCTCCTTCTTTTATAAATTTAATTACTTTCTCTATATTCTAGTATTGTGTCCCTTTTACGGAGAAGGAATTCAAGAGGCAGCAAAGTCACACTCTGGACACTTTAATATGCTCCAGACTCAGGTGAAGTTGTTTGGACTCCTGATTCTCCAAAATGCAGATCACTCAAATCACTCCACATTTTCTCAGAAAGCCAGAAGGGATGTTTTAAGTGTGCTTGTGGGATTCTCACTTGAATAGCTCCCATCTGGGAATAGATTAATTAAAGGGATAATGGCGGTACAAATCCTTTGTATCATATCAACCTCTACAGATATGAAGACTTATTATCTTATCTCTCCACCTTCTGACCTCATCCAAATCAGATTTTCAGCACCATTCATTAGACAGCAATTCTTAGGCACTCACTGTGGAATACAACTCTGGCTTGCTTAAGTAGAGTCAGCAGAGCAGTGCAGAGAGTTAAGTGGGTGGGCTGTGACATGAACTTTCCCCAGGTTTAAATCCTACTTCTGTCATTTTATTGCCTAGGTGATCCTGGACAAGTTACTTAATATCCTTGTACTTCAGATTCCTTGTCTATAAAACTGAGATGGTAATAACATTATGCACATTATATGATCCTTCTGAGGATTAAAGGCACTCTGACCTGTAGCAACTGCAAGAATTCCTATCACGTACAAAGTATTCAATAAATATTGATTCCAACTTTCATAAATTCTGTCTCCCCACATAGAAAATAAGCTCTTTGAGAACAGGGAATGGCTTAAGTAATTTATTTTGAACCCTCTATGATTTGCAACATAGTATGTTTAGGTTGGTATAACAAAACTATTTAGGGAACCTTTTGGTCATCAGTGATTCTCTGACACCACATGGTAGATGGCAAGTCTGAATAGGATAATAAAACTTTCTCATTGAATACAGAAAAATCTGGAATTCAGGATTCCAGGGAAATTGTGCCAAAGGAATTGATTTTGGCTACTATTTCTTACCTCCACATGTTTGAAGTGAACTGCTCAATGCCACAGGTGAGGCAATAGGCTAGTTAAGTTTAGCTTACTCCAAGAAAACTGGACCTAAAAAGAAATTCTTCATCTAAAGCCAGACTTGAGTTTCAAGAACAAATCTGTGAAGGATTGGAGAAGACAAGGAACCTAGATGCTTGAATGAGTATGAAACATAAAGTCAGCCGGACTTGCATTAAAATCCAATTTATCCAAGTTCTACCCCTGATTAGATATGTGGCAAACATATTATCCCTGTATCCTCTCGCTCTTTATCTCTCTCTCTCTTCTCTCTCTCTCTCTCACACACACACACACAGAGAGAGAGGGAGAGAGAGTCTATTAAATAGATTTCCTAAGGAAAGATTTTAATGAGATCTTCTAGTAATAATGCAGGTAGACAGTGACTGCTTATAAATATCATATACATTTCTGAATGTTTACTCAAGATCTACGAAATCAAAATTAGAATTTCTATAATATATAACATTAAACATCTATATCACTCGTTTTGACCTTAATATGACAGTTCATACATGCTTCCACAGATGATATGTTTCTAAGCATTTTCTTATTTGATTAAATAATTGTATACATTTATTAGCTTTTGTTTTCTGAAAAATATGTTTTAAAGTTTTAAGAGATACAAAATGGCTGACTCATGAATCAGCTCTCAAAGAAATCTAGAATAAATGTTAATGACACATTAGAAAAGAGATCAAACAGACTAGAATATAGTTAGAGCTCTTTGATGATAAAGGGCAGAGGACACTGATGGAGGAGATGAGTGATGCAAAATGAGAAGAGGACATCCCTCTATACTAACCAAATATGGGAACCATCCAGAGCCACAATGTGGCGAGGATTATAGCAGAAACCCATGTCAATGTCACAGTGGCATTGCTACAGGGCAGATGCCTGAGACAGGGTTAACTAAATCAGGTCAATCTAATTACATTGTACTGATGGCCACAAGATGTGGGGACATGGAGTATGATATACCAGGCACAAATGATAGGGAGTAAGACTGTCTCTCATCTTCAGTCTCCTCACGTGTAAAACAAGGGTGATAATAATCTCAACAGGTCACTTCGAGGCATTGTACCTAGCTTGCAGTCCACATCCCTCCCTGGAAACATGACTGTCCTCCACAGACAGACATGGTTGATCATCACCATGGGGCAGGAACAAGGATAGTCAGCCCCTTCGCCCACTTGCCAGCAACTCCCTGGGAAAGGCAGAGACTTGATAAAGCCTCCTCTTCGCTTTGCAGAAGAAGTCAGGGCTAAGTTAAGTTCAAATAACGTTATTAACATGGCTACTATTTATGGAATGCTTACAATGTACCAAGGCCTATGATAAGCACTTTATATGTATTATCTATTTAATCCTCTTAACAGGTTTGTGAAATAAATATTATTACTGCTCTTGGTCTACAGAAAAGAAAACTGAGCCCAAAGATGTTAAATAGTTTGGTTCAAAACACACAGCTTGCTAAGTGACGGGGCCCAGTCCTTGACCTTAGCCATTGCACCACACTGTCTCTGAATGAGCTGGTTCTCCTACAGCTGGGACCAGAAGCTTCAGTGAGCATTAATCACACTGTATGCTAAGCAGCCTCTATGACTAGTTCTGCTTCAAATTCTGGAGTCTAATGCATATGGCCCTGGGAAAGGTAGTCTTGAGAAGTCTGAAAGCCTGGTATACTGATGGAAAAATAGTTTTAATGGAATACAGGGGTTACTAACTTGTGATTAACATTTGTTTCTCCTTTGTTCCTTCATCAAATATTAGTTCCTGGGTCTTGTTTAAGATTAATTACTGATTATGATTCCTAGTACTACTAAGAATGCATTTTGGAGAAAAAGGACTAATTGGAGTAACTTTCATTCTATACTTGCATATTAGTAGATGGCTCTTTTGTCTGGGTTAATAAAAATAAATCTAACAATAACCACAGCACTTCCCCAAAAGACAAGCATCAAACATCAGCCACTACGTACAAAACCTCAATTATAACAACAAACTAACAATAATAGAAGTTACTTGTGGAGGCGGCTGTCACAAGAGAAAAGGTTTCAGGTTAGGAATCAGCAGACCTGGGTTCAAGTGTCTCCAAATGAAGTCTCTACAACTTGGCCTAAGAGCTCTTCCTAGACTGCTCTTCCAACTAATTTCCTAAGGTCCTTTATCATCCCCTGGCTGCCTTCGTCATCCTCCCCAACAACCACTTAAGTCCTACTCATCAATAAAGGCCAGATCACATGCCGCCTCCTCACCAAGCATGTCCTGACCTCTTCCTGAGCCCATCCAGACTTCCTTGAATCACTTGACATTTTCTTTGCCCCTTCGGGCTCAAAACGGATACCATGAAATCATTTACTGTGAGCTTCTCATTGGCAGGGCCTAGTCAGATTTATTTCTATGTCTCCCAGGGGCCTAGGACACCACCTGATGCATAGTGGATGCTCAAGGCTCTCGGCTAAAGCAAAGCCAGAAATCATAAGCAGAGCTCACTATGTCCACGAAACCACTTGGAAAGAAAAATGGTACAGTGAGACATGTCACCTGTGGAGATTTGAAGTGAAATAAGGGATGCAGAGATGTAATTTATGAAAATGGAATGAGTTCACAAATAGTCTCGTGGCTTTTATCATTTAGGGACATCTTTTATGTTCCAGGCACTGAGCTCATGTGAGTAAACTATAAAACCGGACCTGAATATCAAATGCATGGAAGTCAGCCAAGATGAAAAAAAAAAGGACCAGAAAGAATGAGCAAAATGAAAGCAACATAAAAAGCAGAGACTGACACCAAAGAAAGAGTGGCCGTGTGAGTAGGAGAGACTGAAGGAGGAGCCCTCCCGACACGCTTATGCTTCAGTTCCCAATTTACTTAGCCAAGAACTCAGAACTAATCGAAGCAAGGTTGCTACATGACTACAGAGCAGATGCAACATGCCCACTTTTGTGCAGCCGTTCCTTTACCCAGTGTTTCCAACAGCTTTTACTGTCCCCAGTGACAGGTGAGGTGCTTCTAGGTCTAAGAAAGAGGCCAAATTCTTGCTACATCCCTGTCCTTTTATCCACAGGCAGACATCCACCATGCCTGAGCAGCTTACACAAGCTCTTCCCATTTATATTTATACTTACATTTATTTATATTTTTATTTATCTTTCGGTTTTTGAAACAAACAGCTCCAGTAAAGCCACATCCTCCTCCAGGGGGAACAAAGCAGATTTAGGGATCTCCTAACAATTCTCTGCCTCCAGCTTTCCAGCACCCCAGAAAACTCTTGTCCACCAAAGGAGGTACTAGAAACACAGGTAAAAATCTTCCCTATGTGCCTCAAGCATGAGGATATCCCACACAGACCTCCAATTAAAGGGAGTAAAATTGACCAAAGTCCCCAACTGCTGTGCTTTGAAATCTATCGCCAAGTCTGCCCCAGGCCACACTCTCACAGGCTGGTCTCAGCCAATGCCTGGAGTGGCAGGGATACCAGGATGGGCCCATCTCAGGGAGACCCAGGACTCTTTAGATGGTCAAAATTGACTTGAGGACTCTCCAATGTCCTTACCCCACCATCCTTTGACTGCTGAATAGTCTAGGATGCTTTCACCCATCCTTTATTCTCTCCTTCCTTCACGCAAGGTCATGGACAGACATTTCTCCCAACGTTACCTGAGTTGACTCCCTTCTCATTTTCTCTTATAGGTTTTTTCTATAATAAAACACTTTCACACTTAGTCCTATCTTGGCACCTGATTCTCTAAGGACCCAGCTAACATTAACTCCGTGCAACTCTACATTTGCTCATTTATTTACTTTTGAAATAGTTGCTCACCATGTACTGTGTCTCAAGCACTGTACTAATAAGCACCAGAGGGGTACAAAAAAGTAACTGAGCCCTGACCTAAAAAAGCCACAGAATATTAGGGGAGAAGACAAATAAATAGACATTTATAGCATATTGGTAAGTGCTGTATTAGAAGGAAGCACAGAAAAGTATGGAAGCCCAGGAAGGAGAAATGTGGAAGAGAAAGGATTTGGGATGAATTCTAAATTTACAAAAAAGATCTCTGCATAAATTGATGTCTTTTATAGGTTGGACCCTTGAAATAGATCTTAATACTACAGTGTTAGACAGGCACCTGTGAGAGAAAGATCTATAGGCACAGGGCACTCACTGATGCTGAGGCAGATCAACACTCTTTCTAGGAAAATTTCATTTATCTTTAGAAAACAACTTGGCTCTCAAAATCCCCAGAAGCTGTCCAGAGCCCTCCAAAACAGTGAAACAGCACAAAGAAACCTCTGTTTCAACATAAAATATCTCCTCCCCAAAGTCATCGTGTGCCCGAGCTATTTAAGGTGTATCCATATCAAAAACATGGATACTTAGGTAGAACCTGTTATTTCATCAAAAATAAATAATCTCATTTAAGGGTAAAAAAACAGTTTAGACTCACTGGAAGGCAACCAGACCATTCCTTGTACCCAGGCTTAAGGCTACACTGAGAGCAACACAGTGGAAGTCCCAAATCTGGTTCTAGTCCGGGCACTGCCTCTTTCTCAGAGCTACCATGAACAACGTGCTTTATTGCTAGTAGTGTTTTCTCATGAGCTAAATTATCTATAAGTTCACTGCCAGCTCTAGCCTTTTAACGCTTTAAACTTAATTAACTCTTAAGAGCAAATGAAAAGTTGCAGCCTCACCAGGAGAGAGTCCGCAAACAAAGACTTCAGGTGAAGAAAAAGGAATTCAGCATGTGAAGTAAGAGGCATAATATGTGTTTGACACCAGTTGGGTAGTTATCTGTGCTATTAAATGGACATAACCTATCATTTGTTGCTAATCCAGAACAGTAGCCAACAGAATGCACCCAATACTGTGGGTGTAGAACCACGGCCCAGGAGAACTTCAGATTCTAAGCAGCCATCAAAAATGTCATCCCAGGTGATGGTGAGGTTTCTGGGCCTCACAGTCACAAGGTGGACAGGAGTACACCCAGGGTGGCCTCTCACATACACAATCACAGTTCAGGATGCTGGTCTGAAAAGAAAAGGTGACAAGGAGTCCCCCAGCTGGACCTAAACAAGAACAAAATGGCCCCAAGTAATAGTCTGATGATGAGATCAAAAGTTAATATTTTTAGATATATTGAAGTATATTTCTCAAGAAAGTTGAACACTTTGAAGTCTAACACTCATAAGATCTCTCTAAACACATTTTAATGGAACGTGAGTCACCAGGTACAAGGTGGGTGTAGAAGAGCAAAAGCAAAAAGTTACACTGGAGACAAGGTTTGGGGTGTTGAGGATTTGTTTTTGAAATGTTCTTGTTATTTTGCTAACACAAACACTCTCAGTCTTCCCACTCAAAATGTCATTCCAGAACTAACATCAAGTCAGAGAACTAGGCCAAATGTCTGGGTGCCCTGGAAGTAGCAATAGCTTTTAAAAATTAGAGACTTTTTTTTAAGTCATAAGACTATGGAACATTAGATCTAGGAGGAATCTCTGAAGTAAGCAAGTCCAGATCCATTATCTGTTGGGTAAAGTACAGGCATAAGTGAGTTGTCCATGGGGATGTGCTGGATTACAGTCAGATCTTGGAAGGGAATTCATACCTCAGTTCAATGCTCTTCTACCAAAATATGCTATCTGCGTGGATAATTGTCCCAGAAACCATCCCATCATCCCCTTAGGCAAGACACATAGTCATACTACCCAGGATCATGATTTGCTGAGTACACTTGGCACACAGAAACCACCTTTCTAGGGATATGGCCACTCCAGGATTTGCAGGTATTCTGAACTCTCAAAACAAGCAACATGATCTGTTATGTGTTGCTAAGTAACAAAAGAGGAAAAGAAAATGACTATGATTTTGAGTTCATTTCTAGGACATTGTCAGAGTCACACATGTAAAACAAGTCTTGTCTTTCCTTCTCTATCAATGCCATTATTCAGTCAAGGCAAAGTTCCTTAATGGACTTTAACATGTGCTTTAAGTTCTTCAGGGACAATGCTAAAATTGCCCAGAAGTGAACTTTTTAAGAAAGCAACAGCCACAGGCATCAGAACTTTCATCTTCTGTGTAAAAAGTTTCTGCTTTGATCTTCCCACAACATAAAGTGCCCCTCTCTACCGAGAACAGGCCCATTGGCTTGACCACTGCATGGTTCAGAAAGTCACAGACTTAATCGTTTAAGGTAAAATTGTGTTTTATGAAAATATATGTAACTGTATGTTCAGAGTGAGTCTGAGTCAGAGTCACCCACCTCTAAATGTTGGAGTGTCTGGAGACATCTTTATCTCCACTCTTCTCACCCAGCCTTGGGGCTTTAGATATCTCTCTGTGCAGATAACAGCCAACATGCATCTCATCTCCAACCTCTCCCTCGACTTTGTAATCATCTAGCCAAGTGCTTACTTGACATCTGTTATAAATTGAATTGTGTGCCCCAAAATTCATATGCTCTAACCCTTAGAACCCTTCTAATCCTTAGTACTCAGAATGCATATAGGGTCTTTATAGAGATAATCAAGTTAAAATGAGACTATTAGTGTGGGTTCTAATCCAATATGATAGGTGTACTTGCAAGAAGAAACTTTGGACACAGACATGCACAGAGGAAGATGATGTGAAGAGACAAGGGGAGAAGACAGCTACCTACAAGCCAGGGAGAGAGGCCTGGAAGAAATTCTCCTCTCACAGGCATTGGAAGGAACCAATCCTGCCACACTGCGATCTCAGACATCCAGCCTCCAGAGCTGTGAGACAAGTTTCTATTGTTTAAGCCACTCAGTCCCTGGTGTTTTGTTACAGCTGCCAGAGCAATCTAACACAACATCTCTGTTTGAGTATCTAATAAATGCCTCATATTTAACATATTCAGGCCCACAGCTTAGATCCCACCTGTTTCAGCCTGGTGCTCTCCAATATCCCCTATCTCAGTAGAAGACAATTCCAATCTGTAGGTCTCTATAGCCAAAAACAATGAAATAACTCTTGAATCATATTTTCTTTCAAATCTGTTAAATAGTTCCTTTCTTAAATAATTTTTATTGATTACTGTACCTCAAAATTATATCCAAAAATAGATCACTTCTCACCCCTGTCCACTTTTGCCACCTAAATTAAGCTACCATCGCCTCTCATCTGGATTTTTATTACATAATAGCTTATTTATTTGTCTCTTTCCTTCCACACTTACCCTTTCATAATCTCATATCCACACAACAGATAAAGTGGTCCTTTAAGAAGGTGAGATCATGTGAATCTTCTGCTCAAAACCCCAGAAGGGTTTTTTTAAAAATCTGTATTTACTTGAAGTCCTACCAAGGTATACAAGGATCTGCTTGAGTTGTCCTCCTGGGTAACCCTCAGACATTTTCTTCTACCTCTTTCTAATTTCACTCCCTATATTCCAATAAATCCAACCTCCTCGCTATTCCTCAAACAGACCAGGCATGTTCCTGCCCCCAGGGCCCTTGAACTTGCTACTCTCTCTTAGTAAGGTTGTCTTCTCTGAGAGTTCTGTTGGCTTATTGCCTTTCCTTACTTACATTGCTGCTAAAATGGCCTTATGCCAATCCTATATAAATAGTACCCTATGTGGTAAATGGGAGAGTAAGTGCCCTTCATGGACACCTTAAGGATCATTCCAAAACATCCATGGAAATTACACTTGGAGAGGCATATGAAATTAAAGGACTTATGACCAGGTGTGGTGGCTCATGCCTTAATAATCCCAGCTCTTAGGGAGGTCAAGGCGGGAGGATCACTTGAGGCCAGGAGTTGGAGACCAGCCTGGACAACATAGTGAGAACCCATCTCTACCAAAAAAAAAAAAAAAGAACAATCAATCAGATGAGGTGGTGCACACCTGTAGCCACAGCTACTTGGGAGGCTGAGGCTGGAGGATTGCTTGAGCCCAGGAGTTTGAGATTGCTGTGAGCTATCATCAGGTCACTGCACTCTAGCCTGAGTAAAAGAGCAAGACCCCATATTAAAACAACAACAAAAAAATGAAACATAAAGAGAAGAAAAGAAAAAGTTTATTGTAGTCATAGGTCCTAGGAGAGGGAGGCACCCTTGGCCATGCCGGGGGCCCAGTGGGAGGAGCTCCCAGGGAGACACTCAACTAAGCAGATGGGAAGCTAATAAAGGGAGAAAGTGTTGGTGCAGTTGAATGTCATTAGGTCCCATTCAGAGGAGGACAAAAAGAGGGATTTGTGGAAGCGACAAGCCTTGTCACACTGGTGCACCCAGTCACCTGGGCAGGGTGTTTATAGCCTGTTTGTGGGGGTGTTGAGGCACCAGGAAAATAAAAATTTTTAAGAATTTATAGTACAAACCCCCATGTATTTGATTACTTACTGTTATTTCTCCCACAAGACTCTCTGGAAGACCAGACATTGTCTGTTCCGTTCATCGCCATGTCCTACCACCTAGAATAGTTCCTGGCATCTGGTATGTGTTTGTGAAATATTTGTTGAGGAAATGTTAAAAGGGGGGGAGGGAAAAGAGGAAGGCGAATGGAAGGAAAGAAGTCACATGTATCTGAGTATGTGAAACCTCTGGGGCAGCCTGACAGCTATTTTTACAAAAAATGAGGAATCTTCGGAGATTAACCCTAAGGGAAGGAAAAAAGCTCTCTGAGATTGAGTCAATAAATAAATTCTGAGTCACCAAGGGGAGGATTTGGTCTGATTATAGCATGGTGACTTTTACTAGGATTTTTCTTCTGGCTCAGTCATCACTGGACTCAGATTTAAATCCTTTAAGAAGCAGAGGGCTGAGGGTAATATCTGAAAGTGTATTTTTCATTAAAATTCTGTACAACTTTGGAACACACATGCATTGCTGGAGCACTGAGGAAGATGGACACCATGCATTACAGAGCCCCGCCCATACCTTGCGGACTCGAGTGCACTAGTGGAGTCCTTGATAGAGGCTCTGATATCACACTGTGACCAATGGAGCTTAAAGTGCCCAGAGGACATTGGAAATGTCAAGACCACAGGGCCCAGAAGAGCAACAGCAGTAGCTAGAAAAACTGCAATGACAGGCAAAGTGAGGGCTGCACCCAATAGGAGCATAATTTTTTCTTGAGTACAAGTAACTTACTCCCCAGGGACTTCTAGGAATACTTAGAAGGGCAGTATTTGAGAGAGCCAGAGGTAGAGTTTTCTGTAGGTCTATGTATAAGCCTGTGAAATTTCAGTTTCTATTCCTGTGACTTCTTCTGGTCCAGAAGCACAGTGGGTGGACATCCAGCCCAGCCCAGCCCGGAGTCTTGGTCTCCTTTCACAGAGCAAACTGAACCTCGGGGCTTCACCCTGCCACTCATGTTCTATCTGGCTGTGGACAAATCACTTTATAAATATATGCTTCACTTTTTTTATTTCCAAAATGAGAAGAATGAACTAGAAGCTATCTAAGCTACACTGTCTAACATTCTTCAGTTCTCAGAGTGGTACAGGTTTTATGAACTGCTCTTTGAATTTGCAATACAGACAGTCCCTGAGTTACCATGGTTAGACTTACTATTACTTGACCTTATGATAGTGCAAAAGCAATACACATTCAGTAGAAACCAGTAGAACTTCGAGTTTTCAATTTTGATCTTTTCTAGGACTAGTGATGTGTGGTACAGTAACTCTCTGATGATGCTGGTGGAGGCAGCAAAGTGCAGCTCCCAGATAGCCATGCCACCATGAAAGTCTAAATAACTGCTACTCTACAGTGTACTGTGTCACCAAGGTTGGGAGGATATATTGTGTTTTGTGATTTTGCATCCCATCACCTGTACAAAACACCTATTTTTGACTTAATGATATTTTGAGCTTACTATGGGTTTATTGGGAAGTAAGCCCATTATAACTCAAGGAACATCTGTACAAGGAGTATACAACTTTGTGCTTCTTTATAAATAGACAAATCTTCCATTTTTTCCCCAGATAATGGGAAATTTTGATGCTCTAAATCTTCAAGTTATATTCTAGACTGAAGGTTCTTCTGATAATCTGGGATTCCATAGGGACAGTTCTCATTTCAACATAAAGTCATCTTAGTGGGCTTTTGAATCTTCAACCTAAAAACCTAGAAAGATGTGTAAAGGCAGTAACATCAGAACTTTCTGTTTGGTGATTAAGTAGACTCTATGTTGTTCTCATAAAAAGGGCCGTGGAAGTCTCCTACTGATAATATATTTGGTCATTAAATATGAAATGTCATATTTCAGATCAAAAGTTTAGTTTATTGTATCTCAAACAAGAAGCAGTACAATTAATCAAAGTATGTATCTAAACTATTGACACAATTTTACCATCTTAATGCTAGCTTGTTTATGCCAGCAGTGAAGAAGCCTGGAGAGCCAGTGGTGATAAAATCACAAAAGGTGTTTTCCACAGCTTGTTGAGAATTGAATATTTTTCTTGCAAGAAGTGGTCAAAAGCCTGGAAGAGGTGGTAGTTAGCTGGTGCAAGTTCTGGTGAGTACGGTGGATGACAGAGAGTTTCCAAGTCCAGCCTCCGTAGTTTGAGCAGCATTGTTTGTGCGACATATGGTCAAGTGTTGTCTTGCAAGAGGATTGGCCCATTTCTATTGACCAATCTCAGCTCCTTACTCACAAGCATTCTCATCATTTCATCCAGTTGGTTGCAGTAGATGTCCACTATAATCTAATGACTGGGTTTCATGAAGCTGTAGTTGATAATACCATCACTGGATCACCAAACTGACACCATTAGCTATTTTTGATGAAAATTCAGTTTTGGACTGTGTTTTGGCACTTCATCTTTATTGAACCATTGTGCTGAACACTTGAGATTGTCAAAAACAATCCATTTTCATCACATGTAACAATATGGTACAGAAATCGTCCTCCTTTATGTCATGACAGCAAAGAAAAGCACGCTTTGAGATGATTTCTCTTCTGAGTACCCATCTATCCAGCAACTTCTTTACCTTGCCAATTTGTTTCAAATGGTCCAATATGTTGGAATAATAACATCAAATCTTGCTGCTAACTTACAGGTAGGTTGAAATGGATTCTTTTCCACTATAGCTTTCAGTTCATTATCGATCTTGGTCTTTGTTTGCCCATGAGGCTCATTTTCAAGATTAAAATCACCAAAATGGAACTTCTTAAACCATTGACATACTATTCATTCATTAGCCATGTCCTTTCCAAACACTTTATTGATATTTAGAGCTATTTGCACTGCATTGGTTCCACGACAGAACTCATATTCAAAAATAAGACAGAATTTTTACTTATGGTTTCACAACAATTGCTCTAAAAAATTTTGAAACATGTTCCCAATCCAAACTGTTCATTTAAAAGACTGAAGATGTACCTTCACAATAAAAATAACACAAGAAGTGTCAAAGTGAAATGTCAGAAATATCAAATATCAAACTACTTAAGGTAATTGGACATTTCATACTTAATAACATACTATAAATATTCAGCTTCTATAGGCAAAAATAACCAAAACAATATGGGATTTATCATATTTTTCAGCTGATATTGCTTTATAAACTCACATAAATGTACCCACACACACATTATCCAAGACTGAGGTACTGAAATACGGTGAAATGCATGGTTCTAAGAATAGCATCTAGCACCCAGTTGGCATTCAAGAACTCAACAAGCACATGTGAAGCACTGGGTGAGGATTCCAAGACAAATTTTGTGTGGGGATGTGGCAAAGGCAGGCATAGTCCACAGTCAGATGTTGCAGACAGATCAGATAGTGTGAGGACTAGAAAACACGCACTGCAACCCCCAATACAGGGCTCCTTGGTGACCTCAGAACAGCCATGTGAGTCGGAATCTAGGAGATCAAATCCAGCCTGTGGAGGGCTGTGGGACCAGTTGCTGAGGAAGTAAGTATCATTCCTCTGAGAAGCTTGGCTGTGGTGGGGAAGGAAGAGATAGCTAGAGGGGCAGGAGGCATCTAGGTGGAGAAATGTTTGAGGTGGGAGAAATCTGTGTAGGTTTAAATGCAGACAGCAGACCCATAGAGAGGATGTTACTGTGTACAACCAACATCTCCTCTCCCCCTCTGCTATACAGAAGAATCAGTGTCAGGGGATAATGACGCATTGCGGGATATTAAGCTGAGAAACACGGGACAATGGATGATCCTTAGGCAGGACGAGCAAGAGAAGCCCCACTGTTTGTACTGGAACGACACAAGAGTTGGGAAGGGTTGCACTGAAGCAGGGGGTGTGGCGAGACTGACTAGCCCTCTTCATCATGCTATGTTCTTACCGGACCCTCATGGGGAGGGTATGCAGGTTTATACTTTTTCTCTCAAACAGAATTCTAACAAGCACTTAGAGTGGTGCTAAGAAAACTGGAGTAGAAAGTGTGAAAGGTGGTTTCATGTCATGAGGCTTCTACTCCTCCGGCCTTCACTTCTGAGTACGGCACTACAGGATGGGACCGAAACGTCTCCGGACAGCACAGGAACACAGCAGGGCTCCACGGGGAAGGGATGCCAACTCCTGCCACAGTAGAGGTTGTCGTGAGGACAAATAAAATAGTCAGTGTAAGAGTGCTTCATTCATCACCAAGTTAGCAAAATCCACATACAGGTATTGAATTGGTCTTTCCTTTTCTCATTTCAAAACAGATTAAAAAGAAAGGCGGGCACCAGGAGCATTAACTTAGAGAACCAAAGTGTGAACGAGTGGGATGGAAGGAGCGCATGCACCCAGTTCTTCCATTGCACACTCAGAGTCAACAGTGATGAAATCGAGAGCAGTAACCTTGAGGTTGCCTAGCAGGAAGGAAGCCCAGCCAGCGAGAGTGACGCCCACAGGAAGGGCAGCAAGAGGGGCCTTCAGCCAAATATCGATCTCTCTTCTATTCTGAGATATACTTAAAACCCTGCTTCCCTTCCTGGCACATGTCCCGTCTTTAATAAAACAGCAGACAAAGTGGTCTGTGTAAGGAGGCAAGCCTTGAGAAGCATTACCAAGCGATCCACCCTGACCCCCAGCCAGGCAGAAACTCAGCCTCCCAGAATTCTCCTTTGAATCCGCACATGGTTTGGCCAGCATGCTGCATTTCCTGAAATCATCTGCACGCCTCTCACTTTCATTGTATAAACAAGGGCATCATGAGGCTCCGTCCACTCCCACTGGCTCCTGCCCTCCTCTAACATGACTTCTCAAGCTCATCCACTGCATACTTGCTGGCTGACAAGGTCAGTGCTCAATAAACATTTGTCAAATGAGTGAATGAATGAAATGAATGAGCATTCTACCAAAAGCCCTAGACTGCCTCATGGGGAAGGAGGGGACACACAGGCTCAGCCCTGGCCTGTGAGACACTCTTCACACATGAGCAGCAACAGGAGCATGGCGATTTACCATGAGCCAATACAGTTTGGTCACCATAAAACCCCGAGCAGTTCCAGGAATCAGTACAATCCATAGCTCTGTAAGTGGGAGGCAGTTTCAGATCAGTCTAGTATCTTTTTAAGCACAGTGTGGGAGGGGATGCACATGTTCATCCCCTCTCCAGCACTCCTCTGCTTTGAAGTCAGAGAAATTGTATCTCTTGGCTGAATAGCATTTGAAGAAAGTCCATAGCAATAACAACTAACATTTATTGAGCATTTATTACTCTTCTAAGTGTTTCACATATATATCCATTTGATCCTTTCAGTGGAGTCAAGATTGTTAAAATAATCTCCATTTTATAGAAACAGAAAATGAGACAAAGAGAGGGGAAGAAACCTACTTGAGCCATGCAGGTTGTGAGTGGCAGAGCCAGGAATTGAATCCAGGCATGCAAAGCCAGAGCCTGCACTGTCAACCACGACACTGTACTGGGGAAATGGCCAGACCGGTGAGGACTGTAATACCTGGACTAGACTTCAGGGACCAGTCAAAGCTAGAACATGCTCAAGCATAAATATGTCTTGCTCAAGGTTACAATATGCCTATGCCATTGTCGAAAAAATCTTCCTAAGCTTCTATTATGGGCAGGGCACCCTGCTAGGCACAGTGGGATGACAACAAGCAAGAGCTGAACATATGCCACGAGCTGAACATAGATTCTTGATCACCTGACAACAGTCTTATAAGTACTTTACAGATGAGAAAAGTGGGAGTCAAAGTCCCCTAGGTCATATAACCAGCCTGGCAGGGACAGAGTTCAAACCCAAGTCTGTCTGATCTCTTCCCATTGTAGCACACTGCTTCTCCAGGAGAAAAAGAGGGTTTCCTGTCCCCAAACGGACCCATTCAGCATCTTGATGGTGAGACATTGCAGGGCCTTGGGTCCTCCTCCTGCTTTCATGCTTCCCTGTCTGGCCTCCCTTCCACCCAGTTATAAGCTAAAACATGACGAGCGAATGCACAGCCCCAGCATACATAACCCAGCTATCAGCTGAGGTACCCTGTCCTTTCCATTTTAAATGAAATTAGCTATTTTTCATGGCATTGGAACCCCACCCCTTCCCAATATCTCCAGGCAGTCTGAGCCTCCTCTGAGCATGTACAGACTTCTCTGGATCAATCAGCTATTCAAATATTCCCATATTTGAAATAACGTCTGAAAGTACAAGGAATTTCTCCACTGTCACACATTCCTCCTTTAACCACCCTCTTTTCCTTATCGGACGCTGGAAACATTTCTCTCCATTACTCATCCTTCATTCCGGTGTCATAACATCCATAATAACGTCTCTTCCACCCCACGGAGGGTTTCTAAACCTACAGTTTATCCAGAAGAGTGGCTTGAATCTCACATTTTGTCTTCCAACATCCCTAATCTCCCTTGAAGTCAGGACTCACTCCTGGAACTTTGACCTACCAATGCTAAGAAATGATGTGGAAGGTAGCCTGTCCACGTTAGCCTCTCTGGGGTCTTTACCTCCAGAGAAGGAGTGGGAAGATCTATAGGGGGAACTTTTTCTCTGACTGGGAAATGGATGGCTCAGCTCTCCAGTCTGTTCTCATAGTCGCGCCCTTCCCAAGTGTCAGCATCCACATGATTCAATCCAGAGTCTCAGTTTGAGCAAAGTTTCTTAAGAAATAGACATCATCATTCCCTACAGTCAGAGAAAACATGTATTTTCTCTCACCAGAGTTCCAGGATTCTGCCTTGTAGTTTCTTCCCATTTGGACCTGAACAATACTTCCTTCCAGGATTGGGTTCACTTCCCCCACCCGTGAAGCAGTATTCTCAGCAATTGCCAGCATACATTCTACAGGTCCAAGTACAGACAACAATTTGCAAGTGTGGCCACCAGTCAAGAGCTAAGTTAGGACTATCTCCTCCCAAAACTAGACATGAAAAGCATATTCATCTCTAGATCCTTGACTGTCAGGTCCTTAACCATCAGGAACTCAACCTCAGGTGACCAAAGGCATATCAATATCAACGTCTTCTTCCCCGATATGAGTTGGAGCTTCCAATGCTAATGTTTTGCTCCATGCTATTCCCTGAGAGTAGACAACACCACCTTCTTTTCTTCTTTGTCTAAAATTAATCTTATTAAACAGGGAAATGGAGAATTTCCCCAGCTCTACCCAGTGGCTCAAATTTTTTTAACAGAATTGTACCATAAATAACTGTAACCATTCACTTCAATCATCCATTGGATGAATCTCTACTTTTAAAAGATATTTAGAGGTCTTCAACAAATTGATTCATGATTTAAAAAAAAGTTGACATGAAAATAATTCTATGCATATTACTGGGAAACTTCTTTCCACAGAATCTAAGTAGATTCTATTTGTATTACTGATTTTAAGCGATGTTGGTAATCCAGCAGTCATTGAAGGAAATATTTGACATTTCTTATCAGTTAGCTTTCTTTTCCTGCCTGATAAACCTTGAAGTGTTGCAGCACTTTTATAGTATGGTGTCTAGTCACAATTCACAAGCCTTCTCTCCAGTGCCTGAGAATATTCCCTCTTTCACATTGCATACGGCATCTCCCAAGTTACGTTTGCTAATCACATGCCTCGCAGTGTGAAGCCAGCCCCTGAGCATTTGTGCTCAGTGATTTGATCAATGGCAAGCACATTTGCCATGGACCTCCTGAGCTTTACTAGGGGACACAAAATACAAAGAAAATATGGGTACAGAGATGCTGTTTTATAAGAGTCTTTTATACTTACTTTGCTAAAGTGTTTCTTGGGCCAAAATATCCACAAAGTCCTGTATGTGGCTGGCTTTTTGTCTAAAATGTAGAAAGAGAGAAAGAGACAGAGATAGAAATACTAAGACTGTAAGCATCACCTCAGAGTTGTTTCATACGTTCCCTCTGCCTTTAGGAAGGTATTACAAGGACAAGGACAACCAGGGTGAGTTAATTTGTCTTCCCTGCTACCATAAAACTCTTTGCCAGCCACTGCAAGAACGTCTCCTAGCGCAGTCCTAGGGTGAGAATTTTGTGTAAAATAGAGCTGGATGTTACATAAAGTAGAAGCTCACACAGACAAAAACTACAACCCAAAGGTTACTGGATGTGCTCTATCTTACAAAATAGGGTCAAATCCAGTTATTCTTTCCAGTAATAAACTTGGAGGAGTAAAGAGGGCAATTGGTTTGTCATTCTTCTCTTCTTCTAAGTTACAGTTTCTATAGCATTAGTTGAGGTTTTCTTGCTTGCTTGCTTGTTTTCTTTCTTTCTTTGTCATACTTTCACCCCACAAATGCTATCCTTGTTGCTGAGTGTGTTGACACTGACATGGAATGCATCCCCTTTCCTTGACTCCACAATTTCCTCCTCTTACTCCAACAATAAATAAACAAATAACATGAAGATTCAAAACAAATGTTTGCTGTTGTTCTGGGTTGCATTCTGACAGCACAAAAGATGGTGATGTACTACCCCCAGGACCTGTGACTGAAACAGAACTTGGAAATAGGGTCTTTTCAGATGATCAAGTTAAGACGAAGTCATTAGAGTGGTCCCTAATCTAATACAACTGTGTCCTTATAATAAGAAAAAATTTGGACTCAGGGACAGACACACACAGAGATAAGAAATGAAGACACAGGGAGATCACTATTTAGAATAATACCTGAGACTTCCAGAAGCTGTAAGAGAGGCCTGGGAAAGATTCTCCCTCACAGCCCTCATAGGGAGCCAACTCTACCCATGCCTTTATTTCAAATTTGCAGCCTGTAGAACTATGAGATAGTACATTTCTGTTGTTTAAGCCTCCCGTTTTCTGATACTTTGTTATGACAGCCCCAGGAAACTAACACAGTTATGTGGAAGATTCTACCAAAAATTTAGGAACTGGTACAGAGGGAGGTTGGTTTACATGATCATAACAGCTTTAACTATTTAATAAGCCTCCTCTTTCATCCTTTTGGGTACCATCTCTCTCTTTGATCCCTACTCATCTTCTCCCTTGATCCTTCAGTAGGCTGCAAGCACACATTTCTATTTATTTCCTAAGCAAAATGATACAGCTGTCTCTCCTGATTTCTGCACACCAACATATCTGTGGTGTTAGGATCTCATCATCCACCTTTGAATAACTACTCAAGGTATTTTTTCTAAACAAAGAGTATTGTCTCCCTCTATGTCTACTATTGAAGAACTCTCCTTTTTCTTTCTTGAGTAGGTACTTTCAATAAAGCCTCAAATCAGCCCTTATACTCATCTGTTACCTGGGTCTCCAGCAATTCCTACCCATCTTAGAGGCAGAGGTTGACCTCTCTGAGGTTGGAGACGCTCACTTCAAAGAACCGCGCTTGCTACAGGTTCCTAAAAGAGACACCAGTTGAGAAGCAGCCTTTTCTCAAATCAGGGTTCTGTTCCTGCTCATTTCCTCCTCTTCAACTCAGCTGCATTGTAAATCTCTCTTCTAAGCAGCTCATCTTTGTTTCTATCAGTCCCCGCATCCCTCATGGGAACAATTCTCTGATTATAATTTAGAAATGTAGAAGCCACGCAGCGCAAAAGAAGCCTGGTATTAATCTCTCAAACTTCCTACACATTAATTAGAGCAGATAAATCAAGACATGACTTGCACTAGTAGTTTAATACCTTGTGCAATTGTTTTTTATCACCTTTCTCACTCTCTTTCCTATCCTTCCTCATAGCATAATAGCAGGTTTACAAAACTATAATCCATCACCCAGTCAACATTATTTCCTTCTGAAATCTCAGCTGATGGTAAGTTCTTGTGATTCTTCTTCCATTCCCCAGGTTAGAGCCCATCAGAGCTGCATTATTGTAATGGTCAGTGGGGTACCAGCCCTTCTACCAAGTCCTGCACCTAAAGGAAATCATTAGGCACCTCCTACTGGCATCCTCATCACCTCAAAAACAGTGAATACACATTCGGAATCATAAATAGTAGAAGAAATTCTGAATTTGGAATCAGAGTCCTGGGTCTGATTTCTAGTTCTGTGATATATTTTCTGTGTCATTTGGGGGCAAGTCACTTAACCTTTCAATGTCTCAGTTTCCTTACCTATAAAATGGAGATGATAATACCATGTACATTGTTTTCCTTCCACCTCAATACATTTTCTTCTGCTCCTCTTCCAGTTTATTCTGTCTTGGCAAACACTATGTCTATCTCCCTAGTTTACAGTAGAAACACAAAGTCCTCCTTTACCCCAGACGCCCTTATCCAATCCATTAGTAGAATCTAAATCTACTTCTCAAATTTCCCACAAATTCTACAGTTCCAATCATCTGTACTGCAACACTCTAGTCCAAATGGCATAGTCTTTTGCCTGTATCGCTAAAATGTTTTTTTAACTGACCTCCCTTGCATCTCTCCAACACATTTTCAAGACTTTTTTTAGAACATAATTCAGACCACAAAACTTACCAGACCAAAAACCTTTAAAAATGCCTTCATGAGTAAACTGGTCTTTATAGACAAAGGTCTAAATCAATGTTGGCAGCCTAAAGGCTTAGGCCTCTATGCTTTGTTTTGAAGAGGATTTTAATTAGACGCCTCCATTTAAAAATCAGGAGATTTCACATAAAATTCAGATTCCCAAGCCTCTGGAAAAATGAGATTTGGTCACACTCTGCCTGATTCCCTATGGCAGCAAGCAGTTGGAACAGAGTAGTGGTTCCAAATTTAGACAAGACATGCTCCTCCCTGTTTGCCACCATACTCACCGCTATCGTCTTCTATGGGGCCCACGTCATTAAAGAATATACCTTCCTGGCTCCAATAGGTGTTAAGTTTTTAATATCTTGCCTGGGTCAATGAGGGGAAAAGAGATGGATTTTTCCAGTTCATGTAGGGGCCCTGGCCAGTCCTGGAAGAGGTTTCCTCAAGTTTGGACAAAGGTGCAGGATCTGGGCCATATCCATGCTGCACTTCTGGATATAAAGCTTTCTAGTCTTTATTCTGAAAATTGTGTTGAGAAAATGCTCATGGGGCAACTGACAATTGTACCTATATTTATCTTTAATAAAAGTCCCAAAACACACCCATTTGACTGACTAGAATCAAAATGACTGATAAAGCAATTGCTGGCAAAGCAACAATAACTCTCACTTATTGATGATGGGAATGCAAAATGAAACAGCCATTTTGGAAGATGATTTCACAGTTTCTTATCCAACTAAACATAGGCTTACCATATTATCAAGTAACTATGCTCCCAAGTATTTGCCCAACTGATTTAAATACTATGTCCACATAAAAATCTGCACATAAATATTTAGAGCAGCTTTATTCATAATCACATAATCACCAAAAACTGGAACTACCACGATGTCCTTCAGTAGATGAGTGGATAAACAGACTGTGGTGCATCCAGATGATGGGATATTATTCAGTGACAAAAATAAATGAGCTTTCAAGCCAGGAAAAGGTATAGACAAATTTTAAGTCCATATTGCTAAGTGAAAGAATCCAAATTGAAAAATCTATATGCTGTATGATTCCAATCACATGACATTCTGGAAAGGGCAAAACTATAACGATGGTAAGTAGATTAGTGGTGACCCAGGTTAGCCAGGGGCTCGGAGGCAGAGGCAGGATTAGATAGGTGAAGCACAGAAGATGTTTTAGGGAATGAAACTGTTTTGTATGATATTATAATGGTGAATACCAGACATTAAGCATTTGTTAAAATCCATCGAACAAAAAGAAATCCCGTAAGACTTTATAGAACAAAGAAAAATCTTAATGTATACAAGTTTATAAAAATCATTTAGCAGGTCAGAGCATTTCCAGATGTAATGCAGAATATGATAAAAATAATATAAATGTATTGCAAATGTATGAAACAACCCCACTAAAGGGACGAGGAAAGGAGGTATTCACCTAAGTAGTTTGGAAATGAGTAGAGTCTGTGAGACCAAAGTCAAAAAGAATAAGCACCGTACTATAGTTAATAAAATTGTTTCCATGGGGCTATAGATTAACAATTCTGAAACCATATACATGTGTATGGAATTGAATAATTAGGTACACAGATGGCGTATGGACTTTAGTTAATAATAACCTATCTATATTGATTCATTCATTGTGACAAATGTACTACAATAATACAAGACATAAATAATAGGAAAACTGGATGTAGGGTATGTGGAAACTCTATACTATTTCTTCATTAATTTTCTAAATCTAAAAGTGCTCTAAAATAAAATGTTTATTTTAAAAAATTAGATTAGACTTTGAATAAAATTCAGATCCTTTATCGTGAACCACGTATAGGACCCAGCACTATCTGGTCACTGCTCACCTTGCACCTCTCGCCCTTTCACTCAGTAACTTGTGGCCAGATCACCCCACCACTCACATTCATTTCTGCCTCAGAGCCACCACACATACTGCCACAACCTCCTGGGTGCTGTTCTTCTCGCTGACTCCTGACCACCTCTTGCTGATCACTCAGGTCTCAGCTCAAGTGTCCTGTTGTCACAGAGACCCTTTCCTGAATTCCCAGTGGAAATCACATGCCCTAAACTCTGATATTCACTCTCATATCTTTGTATGTTCTTTTCCTTCTTAACATGTGTTCTAAGATGGAATTTTCTATTCATTGAAGTGTTATATTTGTTTAACATCCCTCTCACTACACTGTAAGTTCCATGTGGGTAGAAATAATTTCTGGCTTGCTCACCATTGAAGACCCATCTCCTAACTTAATGCCTGGCCTATAATAGGTATTTGAAAAAAATATTTGTGGAATAAATTAATTAAATGAGACATTACAGGTGGGAAGAAGGCCTATTCCAATGTCTAAATCATGCTTTTATATCACAGTACACTAAACACATGCCTATCATACCATATATATGTATGGTATACATACAACACAGTGCCTATCATACCATATATATGTACTCAACAGCTGTTTATTGAATTAGTGAATAAATGAGCAGGCAGATGACTCACCAAGACCTGATTTTTGCTTCTACTACTTCCCTATGTCTATTCAAATAATACCCATGTATCAGCAACTGCTTCCATGAAGCATGTCTTACCATCTACCTCTTGGACTACGAAATCTTTCCTTATTGAACTTCTACAACTGTCTTAGGACTTTTAATACCAAGTTTTATATATATATATATATATATATATATATATATATAGTGCTCAAAATAGACAATGATTATTCCTTTACATTCTATCCAGAGATAGGTAATGACCAGAGGATCCTGGTGTAATGAGAGTGGAGACAAAGAAGTTCACATATCCCTCCCTGTAGTTTACGTATCCCTCATATTCTTGTGAGGATTTTATTCTCCCCTGGCTTCCCAAACTCTGACCCTCTCCCATTGCTCACATCCACTTACCCACTACATATTCACATACACAAATTGAGGACAGTTGTACTGCTTGAATTGGACAAAGAAGAAACATATCACTGCCTGGTGAGGTCATTGACCACCCATATCAGGTAGGGACCAAGAAGCTTCTGTGCCATATGGGCAACCAATTCTCCTGGTTTATCTGGAAATTAGGGGTTTTCCAAGATGCAGGACTGTTCAGAGCTAAAATTGAGAAGGTCCCAGACAAACTATTAATAGGATGAGATGGTCACCCTACTATTCTAGGCAAGGTGGTAAACAGTTTTTATCCCCGTTATCTCAGATGTATCCCCATGGCCCCAGATGCAAGGCATGTATTCAAAAGGGCCAAATTCTCACTGACATGACTGGCCTTCTGTGCTCCCTCGCTCTCTCTCAGGGAGAACAGTGCCCCAGCCCCTCTTCTGTGTCTGCTGACAAATCTCCAGAAAAGGAAAGAACAAGACTATTACAGTTACTTCCAACCTCCAAATTACTTCTCACAACCTCCCTCCACTTCCACATCCACATCAAAGTTTGTGGAAACGGCATGTGGAAATCATACATCTTTGCACCACAGAATCGGGTCAAGGTACATACAAATAGCAGGGTGGCTACTGGGAAAGCAAAGAAAATATGTTTTAGTGGATGAGGGAAGGCAGCAAAGTGGACAGATGATTCCTTTGTCAAACAGATAACGTGAGGAAAGATAATTACAACAATGTACTCCCCAAAAATAGCATTCTGGGAAAATGGGGGAAATTGGATAGGAAGGGAAGAAAAAAGTCAAGACAGAAGAAGACAGCTCTGTAAATTTTCATATGACAAAGACAACAGCCACCTTAACCAACTTATATTTAAACAGGGGAAACAACCACCTTAACCAAATTATATTTAAAAGGGGAAACAGGGAAGATGACAGTTTGGGGGGCAATGAGGAGCAAGACTATGCAGATAACAAATCATGCCACACAAATGATTATTTTACTGTGGGAATTATGAAGCAAAGGAGGTAAAACAATAACCACAATAGATCTTGATTTTTATTAAGTGCTTGAGATTGTGAAATCACACTTGAAACATTAACTGAAATTGGCTCAGATTAAGGCAGAAATTGCCAAAACAGCTTTATGAGAAATAGCAATTAACTGGGTGTCTTGGGAGGTGGGAGGTGAGAAGACATTGAGCCTGGCACTGGGTCCATCTCAGTCCACGTGTCCATTAGTGATGTGGTGAGGACAGCCACGATAACCTAACCAAACCCTGGAGCCCTGCTGACCTAGTGGGGGTGGGGGGCGGTGAGAATTTGGACAGGGAGCTGCTGACCCATCAACGAGGACAGATTGACTTAGTTATTAGCATTCATCTACCCACAGCCGGGGAGGGCTAGCAATACAAGTTCAGGTTCATTCTGGACCAGCATTTTGGATGGGTTGAAGGGTCTGGAAGTCACATGACAGCATAGATTTTTTGACTATGAGCTCTTCTAAGAGAAACAGCTGGATTTAATCATTCTACATTATATACATCTATAAAATCATATTGTACCCCATAAATGTATGTAATTATGATTTTTCAAATTTAAAATAGTGTTAATTTTATAAACAATGAAAGGAAATAGCTGGAAAGAAATATGAGGTCCAGAAGACTTTATTTTTTAAAAAAGGCAACGGTGGAGTGTAGTAGAGGTAGAAGTACCATAGAGTTATTTTGTTTATTGATGAGAATGGTGTAGTAGAGAAAACAAATGGAAATTGAGAGAAAGAAGAAAGAATTGCTGGAACATGTTCACTGAGTAGACAAAAGGGCCTGACCCTTTACAAGAGCACTGACAGTTTCTATGCAGCAATGGTGGGTTTACGGGGAAGGTGGGCAGGTAGATGCACGGTAGTGGCAGGAGAGAGGTCTCTTCTGGCTGCTCTGCTTTCAGGGGTATAGAACAGTGCCACTCAGAGAGTGGCCTAGGGACACGCATCGGTCCACAAACTACTGGTTTTTGTCTCCTAATGAAATCAGGACAGAAATTGAGAGTGTGTGTTTGGAAAGTATTATGGCAATTTGATACAGTGCTTTTATGTCTGCTAAATCTAATATTGAAAATTTTAGGCTCATTTTTTGCTTGTGTTTTTTTTTCTTTTCTCTTTGTTGTAGACCAGAATAAATATTTATTGTATTTTTTTAAAGTAACAGATTGGAAATTAAAAGATAAAAAAAAAAAAAGAGCAACAGAATAGGAAAAAAAAAAGTAAAAGAAAGAATTGACCCTTCCCACTGACAGTTTGAGAAGCAGTGATACAGGATTCAAGGTCACTGCCCACTGAGAGTGGGGATGACAGAGGAGGTATTGAAATTTGAGGCCAGAGGAATACAAACTAATTAGAAAAGTACAAGAATGAATGGACTATGGTAGTAGTTCTCAAAGTGCCACCCTTAGGCTGGCAGTATCAGCATCTCTTAGAAACTTACCAGAAACACAAATTCTCCAGCACTAAAACTGGAGGAATAAAAAATTGAGCAATGTGTGCTTTATTTAGCCCTCCAAGTGACTCTGATGCACACTAAGGCTGAGAATCACTGGACAAGGGAAATGTAGTAAAATTACAAGGTTATAGCTCTAAAAGTCCACTTGAGGTTAGGATTCATAAATTTAATGTGCATTCAGATAGCATGGTTTGGAGCTTCTCTCCTGCCTGCACCTTGATTTTAAGACTTCAACTTCCAAAATGTAAGATAATAAAATTATCTTGTTTTGAGCCACTAAGTTGTGGTTATTTATTATAGCAGCAATAGGAAACTGATACCCACTTCCTCCAGGAACCCATAAGAACCTTTCATAATCTTCCATACTCTCTTTCTTCCTCCACCCCAGTACAGGCACAGAGGACCCCACAGAGGACCCAAAGCCCTGTGGGAGGATGGGGCCATGAGATGCCGGAAGTTTGGGTCCCAGAATCACTATTTAGGAAACCCTCTGTATTGGACTATATGTAAGAGAGAAATAAAACCTACCCAGTTAAATATCTGAGATTTGGGGGGTGGGGAGAGGGGTGAGAGCAGCTAGCCTACCCTGATGAAAAATGAGATTGATTCTGAGGGTGCTGAGGATGTGAGCAGTAGGTGAGAGTGGGAAGTGGTAAGGTAGGTCTCACCAGAAATGCAAAGAATGCCATAGCTCTCTCTTAGATTCTGCCAATGCTGCAGTGGAGGCCACAGGAGAACTGGTAATATTTATACACAATAACTACAGTCTGGTGAAGGACTATGACCACATCAAAGGAAAATAATTAGCACATATATTAATGAGGTTCTTTAGTAGTTCTCCTGCGAGTGGTAATTTTTTGTACCCAAAGACTTCATGCCTTGAGCATGTGCAAGACATGAAAACATTAGTCATTCCCAGCTCCCTGGTGAGGAGCATATAAGTTCTCCTCTAAGTTTTTACTTGGGACACTAATGACTATCAGAAAGACAAAAGATTAAAGTTTAAACAAATCAAGTGAGCACACCTGACAAGTGGATAAGTGCCAGCCAATGAATGAGAATTTAGACTTGATTCCTATTAGACTATCCAGAAAAGCACATTCCCATCTGCACCAAGGTGCACTCTGTCTTCTTTCTAAATTTCTAATTTCTATTTAACCACCATGCTAATTGCCTCTCTGCCCTCAAAAATACATTGGCCTTAGCAATGGGTACATCAAAAATCCTAGAAAACAGTGCCATACAAATGGAAAACAATTTTCATAAATTGGAACATTTGGGATAGGTATAAGGAGCAGCATCTAAGACAATGGACAAAAATTCTGAGATACATGTTGACCTCAGTCATTTAAAACTAGGCTATAAATAAACAATGGAATGTTAAATTGTCAAAAATAATTATTCAGTCATCTCCTAGATCAGATAAACAAATGATAGCAATGGTGAATACATTTTAATCCTCGAATTGGTTCTGAGATTTTAAAAGATTGATCATTTGTATTTAAATGGAGATTACATCATTTTATTTTTTGATGCATATAATAGATCTTAAAATATAAAGAAAAATGTTATAAATTGAAGCATGTTGAAGTCATTGTCAAAGATCTTTGAGAAGAATAGGATGAAGCTAGGTACTAAGGGCATAACATTAATAAATTATTTCAGAATTTGAGGGTTGAACCAAACTAGGACTTTTTTTAAAAGAGTTACATTACTCATCTCCACATATTCAGCACATTAAACAAGTTTACAACCGATACATTTATTTTAATGAACAAAATGTATGATCGTTTTATTTGTACCACTTGGCAATATGGGTTTTCATTCAATTAGAATTCAGTCTCCATGCCAAAAAAATAAAAATGCAATAAATCCAATAAAGGTCAGCCGTTTGCAGAATTGCCCAATTAATTACGCTTTTGAAAATGGCCGACTAAATGTGGCTAAACAGACATCGCTAGACAAAGATAGACAGCTGAATGGGGGTGGTGCATGCTGTGCCCCCACCAAGATACCAAGTTATGCCTCGTACACTCTCACATTTGTATTTTCCTCTTGTTCCTGTCTATCATTTCCTTGCTGAAATCTGAAACAATTTGTGTTAGCTGGATTGTGGGGGAGAATATTCATTATCAGTTATGGCCAGCTAAAGGACAAAATTATCAATTTTTCAAAGGCATTTTGAACTGTGACTAAATTACATGGTCAAAGCTTGCAATGATTAGCAATAAATCAAAGATGGCAAATTTTCTTTTTTCATAGTGACAGCTCACATCCACATTCAGCAGTCAAATCTGTAATAACTCTAAGGTCATTAATTTAACATAGTCCCCCACCACCCATGCCGTGCACAGATGCAAATCACATTATTCCACTCTTACAATATCACCTCCCTGCGCGAGATTACCTAATATCTCTTTTTGACCTACCATGTCCTTATGGTTGTTATAAACTGAATTGTGTCCCCAAGTTCCTCAAAAAATTCCTATGTTGAGCCCCTATCCCTAGGACCTCAGAATGCAACTGTATTTGGAGATGGGATCTTTAGAATTAAAATGAGGCCATTAGGGTGGGCCCTAATCCAATCAACTGGTGTCCTTAGAAAAAGAGGAAATTTAGACTCACAGGGAAATACCGGAAATTCGAACACAGAGAGGAAAGACCATGTGAGGACACAGGTAGAAGGTGGTCACCTGCAAGCCAAGGAGAAAGACCTCAGAAGGAACCAAACATGCCAATACCTTGATCTTGAACTTTCAGCCTTCAGAAATGTGAGAAAATAAATTTCTGTTGTTTAAGATATCCAGTCTATGGAATTTTGTTATGCCTATTCTAGCAAACTAATACACATCAAGTCCAAACTCATCTTTCTGGAATTGAAATCTTGCCACAGGTATCTTTTTTGGCCCGACTTACCATTACTCACCAACCTGCACCCTGGGCCCTCACCCTTGTGTCCCCACGTGCTGGGTGATCTTCTTTGCTTACCTTGAGCATGGATGGTCCTTGCACAGGTATCTTCTCCTGTCATATCATCCACAAAGCCAAGGCAGGGGCACCACAAAGTCTACTCTAGGTCAGCTCAGACTCATCTCTCCCTACTCCTAACATTTATCTGGTGGTACTAGATTGGAAATTGAATTATTACTGAAATTCCAAACAAGTTCAATTCTAATGAGACCACTGAGGACAAAATCATCAGTGCCTAATCCAGAGTTGAACACAGAGAGGCACTCCAAAAATATAGGTTGAATAAATGAACTATCCATAAGGGACTTTATTTTTTTCTTATTTTTTTAACCTGATCATTTTTATATTCCTCAATTTAATTATCTAGTTAAGAAGTAGTTAATGAGCCCCTGAGGTGTTTCTGGTTTTGTACTAGACACTGAGGATACAGAGATAAATGGTACAAATTTCATCCTCAGGGAGCCTATGGTCTAATGCAGATTATAGATAAGTAAACATTAATTAGAGTTAAAAAGTCTGGCAAATGCTGTCTTCTCTTATTTCTTGCACAATTTCTTTTCATAATTTCTTGTAGAGAGTGAAGCACATTGGCAATCCATAAGCACTTGCTAAATGATTGACAGAGAGAACATTAATTAGAGGCCTACCTTCCCCAGCCAGACTGCAGCCCTTCCCCAGCCAAGCCCCTGAGAAGCTCACCATAGCACTTTTTTTTTCCTGGAAATCCCTGTACCATACTGCATGAGAGAGAGTCTGCGGAATTAACCTCCAAGTGTTGACAAACACAGTCAAAAAGCACAGTCAAGCCTCTTCCCTCTGCAAAAAGAGGTAACCTGGCCAGATTCAGGGTGACCATCCTTCCCAGGTAGCCCACTGAGTCCAAGTCTAAGCCTGATGTCCCAACGTAACTACCAATGGTGTCTCTTGCACTCCTGTTTAGTGAGTGTCCTGTTTAAGTAACAAAGTATATGCTTGACATAGGCAGAGACAACTTACCTTGAGGAAGCCTGTGATACCAGGAATGGCTTTTTAAACATTTTCAAGTAGCCAGGCACATTTTATCTGTGCTAGTTGTGCTGACTTAAGAGAATAGGGCAGACCCTACTAGGCTCTGGACACAGTGCCACAGCCTCTCTTAGGATGTTGCTACCCCTAGTTCCAGTGCTTTCTTCCATCCAGACCCTCCTAGCCCCTTGGTAGACTCAGTGGAAATCTGGCCACTTCACTTCTTCTCCTACTTCCTCCTGACCCATGTCCCGGCCCCTGAGCACACATCCACCCTGCTAGTCTGACTGTCTTCCTGAGCCTGTTGGACCCACTTACTATCCTGGGCCCTACCCACTTTCCTTGGTGAGGTCCAGGCAGCCCCCAAAGACACACATTCACTGATGCAGTCAACAAATAGGCATTCAGCTTTTACTGTGCATGAGGCCCGGTCTGCGGGTGGACAAGCAAGAAGGACAACAGGAGCAGCAGCTCGCAGGATTTGAGCACCCCCAATAGCCCAGGCTGACCCAGGGGCAGGACTATTGCATTCAACCCTCTCAGCAGCACTCAGTAAGTGTTGCACTTCACACTGTACAGATGAGGAAATTCAAAGTCAAAGAGGGGTCCTCCCTTGCCCAGGATCATTCAGACAGGAGGTAGCCGAGCTCGGTGCAAGCACAGGTCTGTGCAGTTCAGCTCCACTGCCCTGAGTCATTCTGCCCTGATTTCAGGGAAGTACAGGTGCTGAGTCATCCCAGAGGAGGGGCTTTCTCTGGTAACGCCACCTTGGGACCAGGGGCTGGGCAGCATAGGGTAGGTAGCAGCCCTTGGAAATCAATTAGGGGCAGTCTGCAATTTAGGAGAAGTCCTCACTTCTTTAAGGCTAGCTATAGCCTTTAAAATAAAATAAGAGGGGAGA
Organism: Mirza zaza; assembly: GCA_008750895.1. Classification (NCBI taxonomy): domain Eukaryota; kingdom Metazoa; phylum Chordata; class Mammalia; order Primates; family Cheirogaleidae; genus Mirza; species Mirza zaza. The sequence continues at coordinate 173,189 of VSMD01096734.1, forward strand.
GAGTTTAGGTACGGTTGCCAGATAAAATACCAGATGTCTAGTTAAATGTTTCAGATAAGATAGCAGAGTTGTGCAGCAGAAGCATGCTGGGCCCATAAATGTTTCAGATAAGCAATGAATAACTCAGTGTGTCATATATGTGTGTATATAAATATATTTTATGGGTTTTTTTTTTTTTGCTAAATCTGTCAATCCTAATTTCAAGCCCTCTTCTGGATGTCTATTTGGCTATCTCCCTTGGTCAGAAAGCAGAAGGGATCCGGGGCAGAGCCCTCCCTAACATAAAGTATGCATTTGGTGGAGAGCTGCCCCTGAGTCATCCCAAGGAACCTGGCATTTGGGGATGAGGAGGAAGCTGACAGGCTGTGGAAGGACCAGAGGGCACTAACCCAGCTGGCTCTGCAGCCTGAAATGTGTTTCCTCCCTGCCCTTGCCCCACCTCTTAATCCTTTATTTAAAAAGCTAGTTTCCAAGGTAAACCCAAATACAAAATACCTGCTTATTAATTAACTTCTGCTTAGATAGATTTAATGCACAAATCCCAATGTGGGCCAAAACCAGATAATCCCACAAAGTACATTAAGCATGACCTTGTTTCCAATGCAGTAACTCTTTACAAAATAAAACCCAGACTCCTTAGTTTGATATTCAAGGCTGACCCCAAACGACCTTTCTAGACTCAACTCCCTCCACAACTGCACTGAAGCTGTGTCAAACACAACATGCCCCGGAGTACAGTCAAACTAATGACAACACCAAGTCTTTGCTTATGCTATTCCTTTCCCCAGCAGAGATGCTACACATCATTTTTGCCTGTCTATACCCAAAGTCAGAGAAGCAATAATCATAGCAATGCCTCTCCAGCCTTGCGTTCTAGCCCACCATGCCACCACGTAGATACCTGCTGCACACACTAGGATTATTAACACACTACAGCCTGTGTTGAGTTCTCAAATGAGTAGACACTAAGACAGTGAACAATGCAAAGGCTGACTGCCAAGTAAGATCAGTGAAAGGAAAGGATTGGACAGGGAGAGCTATAAGATAAGGACACTGATCTAATGATGCTCTGTCAACCCAACAGGGAGCTCTAAAACAGAAATTTCCCATTAGAGAAGTTCCCAAAATAGGCTGAAATGGCTAGGCCCTTGTACCATTGTCTTGTTCAGCCTTTGGCCAGGATCCATCCTGAGAACAGAGTGACCACAGCTAGAGCAGAGGTTGATGCTGACAAAGCTAACAGAAGCTATTTGCTCATCACATCCCATGGCCTGGTAAAGAACCCGTTTTTTTATGATTTCAAAGTATTACAGGGGTACAAATATTTTTGGTTATATGGATCACTTTTATAATGCATCAGTCATGGTTATAAGTGTGCCCGTCACGCAGATAGTATTCATTGTACCCATTAGGTAGGTTTTCACCCATCCCCTCTTCTCCACTCTCCCCTGTTTGATTTCCATTAAGTTTTACTTCCCTCTAAGCATATATGCACCTTCAGTTAGTTCCAATTTAATAGTGAGTACACGTGGTGTTTGTTTTTCCATTCTTTAGATACATCACTTATGAAAATGGCCTCCAGTTATAGCATGGAATATTATTCAGCTATGAAGAGCTTTTATTTTTTTAAAGGAGACTCAGAGCATGTTCTACCATAGCCAGAAAGAGGCTCCCAGACATTGCATTGTGGAGAATGGAGTGAGGAAGACATTAGGGACTTTGGGAACACCTGTTTTGAGGCTGGAAAGAGATGATGTTAACTTGGACTGTGATAATGGCAGTGAAGATAGGAGAAAGAAGCAGATTTGGAAGGTGTGGGTATCAAAATAACAAGGTGTTGATGGGTGAGAAAGGTTCTGGTTTGTATAACTGGATGGGTGGTGATGTTCTTTACTCTTATCAGAATACCGGACCAGGTTTGAGAGAAACTTTATGATTTCAGTCTGGGACATGTTGAAATTTAGCAGATATTGAGTAGTAGAAATGTCAATTAGTCACTTAGGTCAGATAGAGACAGATATTTCATATATCTATATCTATATATAGATATAATCTGTGCAAGAGGTAATTGATGCTGGCAGCATGGATGATTTAACCCAGGGAGGAAGTGTAGAGTGATCAAATTTGCCTTATGCAAATGTCACCCTGGCTGCAGTGTAAAGAATGGGATGGAAGGGGCAAGACTCTAAGACAGTCCAGGTAAAGGAAAGTTAAAGCAGTCTGTGATGATGATGATAACGATACAATATAAGGTCAAAGCAGTGTGGATGAGGAAAAGTAAATAGACTCAAGAGATGAACAAGCAAAGTCAACAGAGGTAAAATGGGAATGAGAAAGGAAGAGGCCCACAATAAACCAAGGCTTGTGGCTTGGGCAACTGGGAGGGTGCTGTTGCCATTCACTGAGAAATGGGTTTTGGAATAAAGATAATAAGTTCAGCTTTGAGTATGTCCGTAATACCAAGGAGTCATGCAAGTAAGCTATTGGATTTCTGGTCCGTAGTCATCTCCTTGGGTCAGGAGACAGAGCGCTAAATCAGAGATGTGTGCCTGGAAGTCATCTATCATCTCCATCATGCATACCTCTGGAAATCCTCTGTGCTCTGCCTATTCATCCCACCCTCCCTCACGTCCCTGGCAACCACTGATTTTTGTTTTTGTTTTTTGTTTTACTTCTCCATAGTTTTGCCTTCTCCAGAATGTCACTGAGTTGGAAACATGGTATGTAAGTAGCCTTTTCAAATTGGCTTTATTCATTAATATACATTTCATTTTCCTACTTGCCTTTTCAAGGCTCATATCTTTTTAGTGCTAAATAATATTCCATTGTCTGAATGTGTCACACTTTATCAATTCCCCTACTGAGAATATATTGTTTGCTTCCAAGTTTGGTCAATTATGAGTATAGCTGCTCTAAACATCCATGTATTTTTTGTGTGTGGACATAATTCTTTAATTCCTTTGGGTAAATACCAAGGAACATGATTGCTGAATCATATAATAAGATTACGTTTAGTTTAGTAAGAATTGCACTGATTGTACATGTGGTATGTTATTCCATTTCATGAATATACCACAATGTATTTTTTCATTATCCTGTTTGTGCACAGATCATAAATTCTTTCATATTTATAAACAATGCTGTCTCAAGCATTTTTGTATACAGGTCTCCTTGGCATGCATGTGAGTTTCCCCATATATAGCTCCTAGGTCAAAGGGTGTACATATCTTCTACTTTACTTGAAATTGCCAATTTTTTCTGTGAAATGATTATACAAACTTCAATTCCACTATCAAACTACTGTTTGACTTAATCCATATCCTTAGAATTATAGGATATATTGACATACTTTTTTAAAAAAACATTTGCTGGTAAGGCAAGTGTGAAATAGTATTTCAATGTTGTCTAATTTGTATTTTTCCTAATTATTAATAAGCTTGAGCATTGTTTCATATGTTTATTATCTTTGAGTTAATTTTTCCATTAATTTCCTGTTCAAATCTTTTGCTCATTTTTCCATTGGGTCAATTATTAGTTTTCATATTTAATTGTAGGAAGGAACTATTTCAATTTATCATAACACAGAGTACTAACCAAGGATTACGGCAAGCTATAACCCTAGTGGCAAAATATATCAAATATTCATCTTTGTTGGCTATGTCTTTTGCAAATATCATTTCTGTTTATATATTACAATTACATTACTTATGTTTTACTATTTTCAATTTTTACATGTTTATTTCAATTCTATATGTAATTATTATATTTGTATAGAATAGAGTTGGGATATGATTATATGCATTTTCCCATATGAATAGTTAATTTTCCCTGCACAATATTCTTTTGCCTCATTAATTCAGAATGGCACTTATCACACCAAATTGCCTCAGTAAGTCGTATATTTCTAGATTTCTTAGTCTATGCCATTAGCGTATTTGTCTATATCTTTGCTAATTTTTCACAATTTAAATCAGAACTAGACTCAGTTTTAATTTGCATTTCCCTGATGATTAGTGATGTTGAGCATTTTTTTATGTTTATTAGCCATTTGTATATCTTCCTTTGAAAAATGCCTGTTCACATCATATGCCTGCTTTGTAATGTTTTTTTTTTTTTTTCTTGCTGAGTTGTTTGAGTTCCTTGTAGATTCTCGATATTAGTCTTTTGTTAGACACATAGTTGTGAATATTTCCTCTCATTCTCTAGGTTGTCTATATTTATTAGGTTGTCTCTATATTTTGTCTCTATAGGTTGTCTCTATATTTACTAGGTGGTCTCTTTTTATTATTTCTTTTGATGTGAAGAAGCCTTTTAGTTTAATTATGTCTCATTTGTCTATTTTTGTTTTTATTGCATTCAGTTTTGTCTTGGTCATAAATTCTCTGCCTGGGTGAATGTACAGAAGAGCTTTTCCTAGGTTTTCTTCTAAAATTTTTAGTGTTTCAAGTCTTACATTTTAGTCTTTAATCCCTCTTGAGTTAATTTTTGTATATGGTGGGGGATAGGAATCTAGTTTCATTCTTCTGCATATTGCTATTCAATTTTCTCAGCATCACTTATTGAAAAGAGTATTCTTTCCCCAGTGTATGTTTTTTAACATAACTTTCTCTAATTATGTGGAACATTTTCCTTCTATTTTAAATTCTATTAATTATAATCATTGTTTATTAAGTATTACTACAACTTATAGGATACAATTTTCAACTTCCAAAGTAAGACAGGATGTACTGATGCATCCCTTTTTAAGGCAAGATTATTAACACAATTTAAGTGATTCTGGCCTCCTGGTTTTATTGCTACAATTTAAAATTTATCATGTAGTTGTTAAATTATGCCATCTACATTGTTTTCTTTTAAGAAATATTTATAATACTTAGATTATGTTTGATAATTGTATTAACTGCATTTTCTTATACTTAACTTTATGTTTAAAAGGTTTCAATACTTTTTCCAGTACTTTTATATCAGAAAAGTCATATAATTTTGACTTCTTTACTTTAATGAATCTTTCATGAATAGTAAGATTTTTGAGTAATTATTTAGTATACAGTTGATAAACATTAATAAGGACTTTCCTAGCTGATGAGTGTTCTTTAGATACCATGACACCTAAGCCATAAATTTCTTAACATTTAATTCTTGGCAATAATCTTTTTTCATTGAAATTCTATAGATTTACTGAAATAAATGTTATGTTATGGAATAATATTTGAGATGAGGTTAAAATTACTTTTATTTTTTTCTCCATTCTTATGGCATCCCTTTTAAAAAAATAAGTTATTTATAAATAGTTTTTAGAACCATAAGAAATTGCAAAATAGTATAGAGAGTTCCTCTGCACCATTCACCCAAGTTTTCTAATGATCACATCTTATATAGCCATAATACATTACCAATCACAGGAAATTGACATTGGTACAATCCACGTAGATTATAATAAAAATTAGTAATTGTTATAATTTATTGGTTGATATTGTTACTCTATTTTAATATGTTGTCCTTTCCTATCCCTATTAAAGAATTTCCTCATAAATCTATTTTGTCTGATATTAATATTGTTACACAAATTCTATTTCCAGTATTTGATATCTTTTATCCATATCTCTATTGTCATATGTTCTCTAAAATGCAAGATATATTTAGCAGGTACATTTCAGTTGTTTACAACATTCATCTGTCATAATTATTAAGTGACTGTGCTATATCAGTTGCTTGATATATTGGCTATTACCCCTGGTTTCAGACATATCTATTATAAGGAGGATATATTTGCAAGTTTATTATAATTTGATGAGCTCTCTTTTAATAGGTGAGTTTAATTCCTCTATGTTTTATGATTGCTATTGTAATTGGAATTATGCTCTCTACTTCTTGTTTTAAAATCTGTTATCATTCCCCTTTTTCTTCTTTTCTGTCTCCCTTGTTGATTTTTGTTGCATTGATAAAAGTTTCCTTCTATCCCCTTCTTTTCTCTGATTTTATTTCTAAAAGTTTGGATTACAATTAAATTTATTTCAGTTCCTCTTTAATTGGGACTTATGCTTCTGGGTATGATGTAGAAGAATGTGAATGTCCTTTTTTCCCAAGATAACAAGATATTGACAGATAAACTACAAATTATTCTTTTTAAAGAGACCATTGAAGAGTAGAGGATTCTAGGAGAACTAAATTCCAGAGAGAGGTAAGCCATTAATATGTGAAGCAGGAGATGCAGAAGCTTCAATATAGGAAGCCAAAATTCTAAAAAGGAAATGGCTAATGTGAGCTAATGAGATTGATTACAGTCATCAATGGTCCTAAAGTCAAACATGAAACACTCTGCATAACAATATTCTCCCTGCCCCACTTCCCTCTCACCTGAAGTTTTTGCCAGAAGAGTAGCAGGCTAGGAGCTGGACAGTAAAGAGAATTTGCATAGCCTTGGGCATTCTTGTTTCAGTTGGATTCCAGAGCCATTCCAGCTCTGGTTGAATCCAAAAGTGAGCCAGAACTATAATGAAATGCAGGCCAATGCTCTGCCAGCTCAGATACTGAAAAGACCAAAGAAATCAGTAGCAGTAACCTAAGAGGTTGGGGGTTGAATTAACTCCAGCAATTGAAAGGTAAGGCCTACCAAAGACTCAAGTTCCCTTGTGAAGGAATCTAAATAATAATCTCCTCACCTTGACAGGTAGATCGAAGAGCCAAAACTTCATTGGAAAAAAATACTGTTTTAGTCTTCACTGTTCTTTTATATATACACTGTGTGTAATACAAAATAAAATTACCAAAAAATTTTAAAAAGGCAAGAAACAGGATGATGTGTCCACAAGAAAGAGTAACAAGTAGTCAATAGAAGCAGATGAACAGGTTACCAAGCTATTGGACTTAGTAGAAAAGAACTTTAAAGTACCAAATTAAATATGTTAAAGAATTAACAGAAGAAGGTTAATATAATTGATGAAGAGATAGGGACCCTCAGGAAAAAAAGAAAAACTTTTAAAATTAACCAAATGGAATTTCTATAATTAAAAAATATAATATCTGATATAAGAATTAACTGGGGTTAATAATAAATTGAAAACTGCAGAGAAATGATTAATGAACTTTTATACAAATCCATGATGAATAAATCACAAGAGAAATTTTTAAATATTTTCAACTTAATGAAAATTAAAATACAAGATAATAAAATAAATGGGATACAGCTAAAAGTGCTTGAAGGTAAATTCATAACATTAAATGTGAATATCAGAAATAAGAAAGGTCTCAAATTAATGCCCTAAGCTTCTATCTTTGGACAGTAAAAGAAAAACAGATTGAAACCAAAGTATGCAGAACACAGGAAATAATAAAAATAAGAGTAAGAGTATCAGTGAAATAAGAGACGCAAAAACAAAAGAGAAAATTGATGTAATCAAAAGGTGGCACATTAAAAGAATTAATAAAAAATAAGACATTACCAATATTATTAAGAGAGGTGATATTTCAACCAATTCTATAAAAACTAAAATAAATAAATAAATAATATCTTTTTGCCAATAAACTTCTCAACTTCAGTGGAATGAACAAATTTGTGAAAGACATGAACTACCAAACTCACTCGAGAAGAAATAGATAATTTAAATACCCCTCTATTTATTTAAAGTGAACTTGTAGTTATAATCCCTTCCACAAAGAAAATATTGGTCTCAGATGGTTTTTGAACTTTGCCAAACATCTAATGAAAATATGATGTCGATTCTGTACAAAATATTTTTTAAATGGAAGAGGAGGAAATACTTCCAAGTTATTCTATAAGCATTACCTGGCAAAGACGACACGAAATAAAAACGAAGGTTCATATTGATATACCTCACAAACATAGACACAAAAATCTTTAACAAAATGTCAGCAAATTGAATCCACTATATAGAAAGGTAATACATAATGACCAAGTA